>JAHWXV010477408.1:0-11661 GCA_024586415.1 Phrixothrix hirtus | reverse complement strand
ATTTATATATATATATATATATATATATATATATATATATATATATATATATATATTTGTTTGATTTAATTTCGAAAAGTTAATTATTAGAAGTGTTAAAATAACAAAATGAATGAAGTATATGGAATATTTTGTTTCAACTCGATAAAATTGTATAATAGCGAGGTTACACAAGTTGCAGCATATTATGGTCATCCCATTACTATGGTAAATAGGAATAAGGAGAATTTTAGATGTGTTGACTATTTATATTGGGTTTAAAATGCTTATAGCGCTATGGAATGATTTAGTACCTAATCAAAACCGATGGTTATTCGCCCAATTCTTGGACTCTAATACAAATATTTCACTGTACATGACCAAATACTCTGATTTAGTGCCTGGTTTAGCTTCTGTTATATTATTTAATTTATCCTTAAAAATTTTTCAAATCCCACACGTTGTAAAATTGTTAGAAGGGTAGGTCCTGTACTAAAAATATCACGATATTGATGTTAGTAATTACAAGCCAGTTCTGTAATTTTTCGAAATTGTTCAAGATCCCTTACTCTTTTGTTAATAAATATTTTAATTTATACATATTTTGTTTAATGAGATGTCGTTGTACTATCACGAACTTGTCAGTATCTACTTAATGTGCTTTAAATACCGTATAACAGATAGACTATGACAAGTTGGTACTTGGATCGTTCTAAATCATTAATGACATTAATAAAATGATAGTAACCTGCAAATTAAGGTGTTTCGGATTATTAGAATCCGCATAACTTTCAAATCATCATCAATATGTCTCGTACAGAGGATGTGCTTCGGCAAACACTCATGAAGGTTTATAAATAAACCGATGGCTATAATATTCTAGAACAATACTGAAATCATGTGAAATTGTGAGTCAAGATTAATTCAATGAGTTCTAACTCTTCAAAATGCAAGCTTTGGACCATTTACGCGTAAAAGAAAATTACTTGTGGACGCATATATAATTAATACAATTGAATTAAAGGTAAAGTTTAAAGATTTGGATATATGTATATTCCGATGATAAGTTAGAATTTGGAGACAATATTAAATATTTAGTAGAGTACTTCTTCGGTGTATCGGATCTAATAGGAAACTGTCAACATTTCCGCAAAGCACGTTTTAGTACATCTTATTAGGGTATAATTTAGATACGGAGTTTTAATGTAGCATTCTTAATATTATGTATACAAAATTAAACTGAAAAAACTACAAAGAAAGTTTTTTAGTCTTATTTTTCCATGTAGATGGTGTTTATCAAGTTAGTTGTTTTAATTACTCTAGATTGATTGTATACGCTAGAATGCAAAAGCATATCATCCCTCAGTAAACAATAATCCCTTATTACCCTAAAGCACATACAATTAGATTAATGAAATCTCCTATGGCTTTGATTTGTGACAACATTAATGTTTTGCTAGATATTGTAATAAAAACGGTATTATAATAATTGCAGCTTTTCTATTATTATATGTGCTATTTAAATGTTCCTTAGATTTTATTCGGTGTCTTGGATTTGTAGAGTTTCGTTTGGAAGTGCATTTATGACGTTATGCTTTCGTTCTTTCTATTGCTTACATTTTTACGGTTAATTTCATTTTTATTTGATTTTATTCTGTAAGTAGAGATACTTCTGGTAAGAGAATAAACTATTGCTAGTAATCAAGATCGTATTACAATTGGGAACTTTCAGCTACTTTTTTTTTGTAAAAATATAAGAGGTTAAAGGAGTCCTCAGCTATATTGCTGGTTTTAAACAATTTATTGCTTTCGTATGCCACAAAAATTTGAATTCCCTTATTTCGCGCCATTTGGTCAGGAATACGACACGCAGTCAAGCGACTTCAGTAGCCAGTAGCGCTCTATGCCTGTAGTTGGGCAGACGGTCTGAAATGGCAAACATCTCGAAAATACGTTGGCGAAGTTTCTTTTTGTACAATACAAATAGCATACGACACTTTAAAAAATGTATGTGGTGTTTCGTAGCTAACTATGCAAACTACTACGTGTTATAAATTTGAATGTAGATCCATCAGTAGCCAAGCGAGACTTTTTCCAATAACGCGTAACATCAGTAGCAGTCAGATTAATAATGCTGTAAGCATGCAGTCTACTGGATTGCAATAATTTTTATATGTACCATTATCATTATGAATTAAATTCAAATAAATTACCAGATAATGCTGCACAATTGTAATACTGAATATTTCCTACAATTTCACATATTGTTAATGACATCATACATGCTTTATTGTGAATTCAGTGTTCTGGACATAACTTTACTTTTACTACTACTACTACTACTACTAAACATGCCATTGGCTTAGTGGGGTAGTCAAAACCCAATAACAAGCCTCTACCTTCACAACTACTTTATGCACACATACACCAACCCCTCTCACGACCACCGCCCTTCACCACAACTCCCAGCACTCTACAGTATCCACACCAGCCCACTATTACCTACCAATCCTACTATTACTACTGTCACCCTTTTAATATTTTTCTCCATTCCCTTCTATCCTTACACACTTCTTTTGCTTCCATTAAATTCATACAACGTTTTTGCAAGCTCTTCTATTCTTTGCGCTCTTTATTCTCTTTCCTTTTACAATTTCTTCAATCATATTCAACCACCTTTCTCGGCCTACCCCTGCCTAGTTTTTCGTTCATACTTGTCTCATATATTCTCATTGTTAAGCATTCATTACTCATTCGTTCCATATGTCCAAACCATCTTAACGCACTTCTTCGTACAGCTCAGGCAGTGTCTCGTTTACTTAGCACATATCTATCACCCATTAATTCCTTACTCTATCACATCTTGTTTTGCGACATACAGCTCTTAGGTACCTCATACTTACGGAGTTTATTTTATTCATATGCTTCCTCTGACATACCTTTTACAATACAACTATTATTGTCCCGTTTGCTTTGTACATGTCCTTTAGCATTATCACCATAGGAATGTTTTTATGATCTACAAAATAAATAATACCTAATTAATTAAAATACGTAGATAGACGTTTAAAAACAATTTTGCAGTGTTTAGCTAATTTTTTTACATGCAACGGTATTCATATCATGATGCTATTACTTTAAAAATAGTTTCATGATTCATTTATTTACTCTTGCACATTAGCGTCTCTGATTTAATCAATTCTCCTGCCATAAAAATGTTCACCCTGAGCAAGTTGTTGGATGTAGCCTTCGCATATCCTTTTTCCATTACTAAATAGCTTAATAAACTGTTTCAGTACGATTACTTACGTTAAAGGAAGTTTTACAAAACTACACTGTGAACCTGATTTGTATAAGGTCGAATATGTTGGATATTGTTATAATACATAATGGGTGTTTAGGATAATTAAACCGCTTCACACCGATCCAGTATTCCTTTTATAACTTTCATTAATAGTTTTTGGGATACAATGGAGATAAAACATTTCTGCTGGTCTGGAACGGTTCAATTATCGTAAATGCCTATAAAGAACTAACAGGTACGTTTCTGTCTAATGGCTCGTGACGTCACGATAAATAGCATTACGTTCTTGATACTGCCATTGAATTCGTAAATATTTCAAATTTGTAAAGTATTTTAAACAACTTTCTGATTATTTTTGAATGCTCTATTATTATAAGTGAATTTCTATAACGATTTACTTTCATTGTTATCAATCAAAGAAAGCATTTACCGATATATGAAAGTACGCTGATTTTAAGAATCTTTCCCTTTACACTATACAGTTTATTGTTCGACTACACCACTTTTTACTGAAAAGTCAGAACACCCTCCACTCTTGAATAGTCGACTGTTGTTTTGTTTCAGATTCATAGGCGTGTATCCAACTTTCATCACCATTGACAAAGTCGTGTACTAGTTTGATGTACCTGAATTGAACCGTTTTAGTGTTTCTCCGTAGAGTCTGACACGGACCTGTTTTTGAGCGTCAGCCAAATTACGGGGAATCCATCGTAAATATATTTTTTACACTCAAGTGCTTATAGAAAATTTAATTTATTTATTTTATGTCGATGACAAAGGACAACTGAATTTCTCTATAAGTTACATGACGATCTGTATTTATCATTTCTTGTGTGTAATTAATGCTTTCTGCTGTTTTTGTTGTCGTTGGTCGACTTTCACAAACTTCATCACTAATTATTAACTCATACTTTACAAGTAACACGTCTTTTAATTGTATTTGTTCGCATTTTATTATTTAGCTATGTCCTCAAAAACTTCTTGTATATATCGTCAAAAACTTCAGTCACACAAATCATAAATAAAATAATGAAAAATATTCACCGATGATATTATGAATGTTACAGAAGCTAAATTAAACTAACCATCTTAAAAAACACTGAAAATAACGCGTTATTACCATGTACAAGCCTGAAGACGTTATAAACTAGTATATTAATCTTGTATTAGTTTTTTACAAAAACGTTCGCTATACGCTACTTAACAACGTATACAAAATAAATATTATTTGCTGGGAGATATTTTTGTATTATTCATTCATCACTAAGGTTACTACGGCCGAATTAAATTTCTTGATACCACCGAAACATGGTTGTTGTTCATGGTGCCTCATCACAAAAAAATCAGCGATACACCCCTTTTCACTTTTTCTAATCGACAATAAAGCAAAATCATTGCTCGAAAATACTCGCGTTTTATATTCAAGTTTTTGCGCCTTTTGTTTACAATCATTGTGAAATATAACAGCTCTATATACACCCTTTCTCTTACAGTTGTTTGGCAATAAAGATATTAAGCTTTACGAATTTTGTATGTCTATTGTCCTGCGAACTGCAGTGTAGCTAGATGCCGAAATTTAAGCAGCGTCCTTTATTGTCGTTTTTCTTAGGAATATCCATTTTCCGCTCTAGAGTGGCAAGCTACTCTTTCGCTTACTAACACATCACATCAAATATGCGATGATTAAGTGACATTTAAAATTATAATCAAAGTATACACAAAATTTATAGTATATTTGCTAGTCCTCTATAAGAACAAATGAACAACCTATAAACTCATCAATCGAATATTGTTAAATAAAGTTATGTACTTAGGATATGGTAGCAATGACGTGATGGTAGAAAAAAATCTCGATTATAATTCGAGTGCAAAGTGGCATTGTTACTCCAGACAGCAGACGCGCTGCGTTACGCGTTGCGCGTCAATTTGCGGTCTCGAGCAACAATGAAGCCACTTTGAGCTCAATACACAAATCGCTGGCATAACTGATGAAAATATTTA
Source organism: Phrixothrix hirtus (assembly GCA_024586415.1). Classification (NCBI taxonomy): domain Eukaryota; kingdom Metazoa; phylum Arthropoda; class Insecta; order Coleoptera; family Phengodidae; genus Phrixothrix; species Phrixothrix hirtus. The sequence continues at coordinate 6,377 of JAHWXV010477408.1, read as the reverse complement.
ACGTGATTATAGTAATAATTACGATCATCACGTGCTATTTCAAAAGAATAGCCTTGCTTGCGGATTCATATTAACTGCAAGATTAATACGATGTGCGTCAAATTCAAAAGGTTTGATAAGGTATTGTTTATATTTTCGAACATTCTTATGGTGTCCTCTTGTTTAATATATAGATTTTGCCATTTTTTCTTCAATTTGAAGTAATTGTATAATTATAATGCTTTAGTAAACGCTATATCACATTGTTGTCCTACTTACAGCGAATTCCTATAGCCTTTACTTCAAAGAATTTTGAAATGTTAGATTTTTATATATTTTAAAATTCTAGAAAATTTATTTAAATGAAGTACAATCGTCCTGACTTTTTACAAATAACTATTTAAATTATCGGGCTCTATAAATGGAGACAATTAGTAAGCAGTTTTGCACGAGTTTTTGCAAAAATATTTTCATTTTAACTCTTCTAAAGACAATTATAACCACATAAAGGAACTGAAAAAGTTTGAATGCAAGCACCTTAATGAAAAAGTTTCATTAATTTAGTTGTAGAATATGACTGTCTAGGTTTTTGCACTTAAAAATTGTAGATTGGGTACAAATTGTCAAGAATTTACCTACGGTCGTGTAACCCTTTCCAGTAAAATGCTTTGTATCTCCATGCCAAAAGAAATAAATATAAAAATAGACGAAAGACACTTTGTGCAAATGAGATCTTCTGACTGCATTTGATAAATAGTACACATTCTATCACTTCACCTCTACAGAAATGAAAATGGGCAACACATTGGGCATTTCATAGACAGAGTACAGTTACCATTTTAATAAAAATATTGATCACAACAGTATAAGCTGTCAAATGTTTGTGTAATTTTTATTAAAAAATAACCATAAATCAGATAAGAACAACATAAATAATTAAATTGTTCTAAATTTTATGATTAAATTGCTACAGTTGAACATTCTCTTATTATTAATCGAAATTAAATTTTCCTGCAAATGTTTTGTTAGATATAAGAATATAAATGCTAAATATTTAGAATACTATGTCTCTAGAATGAAAATAAAGATCGCAAAAGCTTTAAATTCTTTGAAAACTGCTCGATCTTGCGCTCTGCCTGATTTTCACATATCCTCAATCCTCCAACTATTGAACCACGAAGACAACCTAAAACGCTTGAACTAATAGTTCTGTGTGATTATTTCATTTTTTCCTTTGATTCGATTACATTTTCATAAAATTGTAGGTATGCATTACTTTTAATTTTATCCTAAAGAAAAGGTACATAACCATGAGGGTCTTCGCGGTGGCCATAGGTGCAGTGCATCTACTGGTATAATGACTATCTAAAAATGCTCTTACTTCTCTGTGCTAATGAGCATGGTTCACATCCAATAGAAACCACATTTGTTTTTGTATATTTAGTGCAATATCTTCTAAAAGATCTGGCGAATCCTTTCTTATCAAGTTTAAAAATTTTCTCCTATTAAAGTGCCTTAGAGAAAATGTGGACTAACTATAAAATTTTCTATTATCTCACACCACATATTTAGGCTAAAACCTATTGCAAGTGTCTAATTTTCATACAGTGAAGATTATCTCGGGTACAATAATGACACTTGTGCCTATTTTTTATTTCGTTAATGTTGAAAATTGTTTCACCACTGAACAGTAACGTTTCTACAATGCCGTGGTTGTTATAGGTTTTGTTTTGTAGAAACTGGCAAAAATTTATTCTTCTAACATCGCCATCCTCAGTAAAATGATATACTAAGGTAATATGATAAGCATGAAACCGGATTGCTTTCAAAATGTCGCGCACTGATTCTTTACTTTTGTTTAAAGTGTTTTCCATGTTTCCTTGACTAAGAGGTGGATCATCGTATACCATTCCTGTTACTACAGTTTCATTATTTCTTCTTGCTATTGTTCCTAATTTTACTCCTTATTTAAAAAGTTGGCCAGAAGTTCTCAAATAATTTTCTAAATTTTTAAATTTACAATGTGACAGATGTCTACTATTTATATAATGTTGAGAATATAATCCAGCAGTTGCCTCGTAATTTCGTCTGCGTTCTTCCGGTCAAAGAATCATAGTCGATTTCTCGTATGGAGAACACAATTTTAAAATTATCAAACAATTTAGTATTTATAGCCTGTTGACAATGTATCAATGGCGTCAGTAACACTGTATTTGAAGTTCTTACTATTTTGATTTTTTTAAATTTATTTTTTGTATAAAATCTAACCAACTCATGAAATGCATAATGTGTTGCCTATTTTGGTTTCTCTAGCCTTAAAGTGATAAAATGGATGCACGGTATATTAAACACTCATCTAGATCTTTTCAATGCCTTCGTTTAATTGTACCTCTTTGCCTGACTATAGACACCCTGTGTTTTTCTTACTGCGTCTTGTAGAAATATGTTTAAAGATTGTCTCTTCCTAGTTTCAAAATGGTTCCTATGTATTGAATCTTTTAAATATATTTTTTTAGTCACAAAAATAAACAATTATATATTTAAAAATTTTAGCATTTTTAAAATATGAAACTTGCGTTCATAATTATATGCCATATAATGTCGCAAAAATTACATAGCCCAACAAAAAGAAATTGTCTTGCTGCAGGGAGAAAATAGCCGATTTTAGTTACTTTGGATGCGCTGATTCAAAAAATATATAACTTGCATTCGTATCAGTACTAGTTTTCGAGATATAACATATTCATTAAACTAGTAAACATTGTTACAATTCTGTATAATCCACAATTATGACTACAATATATTTATCACAAAACTTCACAAATTCTAACATTGGTGGCCTTCTAATAACATGTAATTAATTTATAGTTAGTGGAAATACCCGTAACTTACATATAAATAGGCTAATTGCTTCTTAATTATTTCCGGGTAGAATTATTATATTTCTATAGAGTCGTCTGTACTCCATTGTAAAATTTAGTTTGGACTTGAGTTTAGTTGCAATGATCTGTTTTTGACAAGTAAAAATCGTGGTTTTTACAAGCAGACGTAGTTGGGCAAATCACCCGGACGCTTTTTGCTAACTATGTGGCGTATACATTTTAAAGGAAAGTAGGATACTAGTTTGTGACTTTGTGAAAAGAGCATATCCGGCTTATTTTGGTGTACATTTAGGGGATCAGGATAAATCTCGGGCTCCAAATTTTGTGTGAAAAGCTTGCAACAATGGATAAAAGGACAGAAAAAACGTTTAAGATTTGGTATTCCAAAGGCATCAAGGGAATAGAAAGTCATTTTGACGATTTCTATTTTTGTCTTGTAAATATGAAGGGCCTTAATCGTAATAATCGGCACAATCGGACATATCTTAACCTTGATTCAGCAAAAAGACCTATTCGGCATTATGAGCAAATACCCATTCCAATATTTAGCAGTCTACCTACATTTCCAGAGGATGATGTCGAATCTTCATCTGACGAACTGCAGAGCAATAGATTTGAGGGAGGCAATAGCGATTTTGAATGGGTTTCAACACACTCCGAGCGCTTTACTGAGGAAAGCTACATAACCTTTTAGAGATTTGAATCTTCCAAAGGAGTCTTCGGAGTTGCTTGTCTCCAGACTAAATGAAAAGAATCTTCTTTGTCCGGGCAACACAATTGCATACTACGGTAATAGATAAAAAAATCTTTTTCCATTTTTATCTCAGGAGGATAACATGGTTTTTGTAACGATATTAAAGGATTGTTAGAAAAAACTGGTATACCGGAGCGCACACCGGGTGACTGGCGTCTTTGTGTCAACAGTTTCAAACGCAATTTAAAGTGTGTTCTTCTACATAATGGTAACAAATATGGAAATATACCGATTTCTCATTCTATAAAAATGAAAGAGGAATATAGAATAATATCGCTAATATTAAAAAATATCAAGTATGACGAACATCAGTGAGTTATGTATGTTGATTTGCAAGTGGTGCACTTTCCTGCTGGACTCAATATGGCTATACAAAGTATCCTTGTTTTCTATGTCTTTGGCACAGCTGGGCTAAGGAACAGCATTGGATTACAAGATACTAGCCTTCTAAAGATGCTCTAGTTAGAGGACATGAAACAATTTGGCAAGGCTTTAGATCAGAATTGCCCTTGTTTTGAATACCTTTCTACTAAATTCCCTGCACTTAGCACAGAAAAATTGGAAGCCGGAATATTTAACTGACCTCAGCTAAGGCAACTTATAAAAGATTCGCATTTTACAGTATCGATGATTGAAATTGGGTCTTGCATGGTCCTCTTTTGTTAAAGTTGCGCAAAATTCTCTTGAAAACAATAAATCCAAAAATTATAAGTATATATGGACGACATGCTGAACAATTTAACAAACACGGCTGTCATATGATAATTAACCTCCACGTCCCCAACAAAATGTTGGTAACTCTAATGACGAATAGGGTGAACGATTCCACTAGGATATAAACACTATGTAATCGAGATATCAGCGCAGATGAGACTGTCACCTGATGGTCGATTACTGCTGGAGCTTCAAAAGGACCGTCCTTTTAAATCCTTTGCAAAAAATTCAAATAAAAGGAAGCTTCTAGGAAACACCGAATAACAACTTTTTGCTGTGAGATTGGTTAGGATAAGATTTATGGCAGATAGCTTTCATAATCATTTTTGTAGGTATATATTGTATAATAAATGTCTTTTTTCATTCGTGTCTTGTTTCTTTGATGAGTAGCAGCACTACATATATGCGTACCTATAAAATTGAAATTAACTTCTATCTTGTCGCATTTTCTAAAGACGATCTCATTGATCAAATTCGAAGGTATTTTTAGATTAAGTACATCAAAATTAACTAGAAACAATCTCCTGCAATAAATTGTGCGTTGATCAGTGTTATACTTAATCATATTGTACCATTTTAGGCGTCTGGATAACGTCGTGTTCTTTTATAAAACCATACATCAGGTAGTTGGCAAACCTGGAAGCTATTTGTAAAAACCAGATAAACTGTTGAGCAATTTAGTTATCTGAAATTGCTTTTTAATTCAACATATTATTTAAAAATATAGTCTCATTGAAGTTCGCAGTCCGTTAGTTTAAATTGGACAGTAATACTTCTTATTGAGCTAAAATCTTAGATCCACTTATTTTATATCCTTTAGAAATGGACATTGGTATTATTTATTAATAAAAAGAACCTTTATTTATTTAGCTAGGTTACACGCAAGAGTGAAAACGGGATTCCATGATTTGTTTTCTAACAATAAACTTTATAAGTAATAACTACAATTATTCTATTTACTACATGGATTAAGGAAATATGTATATGATACTAAACGTCATTCTTAGGTGATAGAAATGTCCATTCCTTTCCGTAAATGTATTCTAGTGTTATATTTATTGATAGCTTCAGTATATAGAAATAACTTAAAAACCTAGCGATAGGCACGCTCTTATTGTATTGTTTCTAGAGAAGTTTAAATTTTTATATTGGTTTTGTCAGAAAAAAGTTCGTGCACATAATAAAACAGGAAAAAACAACCGATTAAATTGAGTTCTTTATATTCACACAATATATAAAAGTAGTTTTGAGATAAAAGCATTTTTAAGTATTTAACTGCTTCAGTGGAATAATAAAAGTTTGAAATGAACTCGCACTGTACAACATTTACCGTTTGATTTCGAATTTCTCTGAAAGTTAGTTAAAAAACGGGTTGCTGTTTGATCATTAAATCGAAAGAAAATGAGTAATTTTTATAAATATTTGCTTTTACAAATGTTAATTGAATTTTAATCAAATGTATTTAGCTACATTTTGCTATTAGAGAATTGAGTTTAGGTAACGTACACAATGAATTACTTTCAATGCGTTGTTGAAATAATCACCTTATTTCAATTTAATTGTATTTTACAAATTGTTTGCAGGAATTAGGAGGTCGTAACCTAACCTTCAATTATTAAATAGAATAAAGTTCTCAAGATAATGCAGCTGACGTTTTTAAACTCATAACGAGAACATGAACAACAATATCTCACTTACTACAACATTCTATAATTCAAAATGCAATATACGAACTTATTCATATTTTACGTTCTTAAAAACTGTTCCTCTGCAATAAATCAACAGCAAAAGTTATTTGTTTAGATACTTTCTCTTGCGGAGGACCCTCATGCTAGAGGGACTGGAAGGTATTTTTTAATATGGTACTAACTATATTAACCCTCATGTGGCAGACAAAAAAAACACCTTATATTGACGCGATAGGTACTCGGGTACCTACATTGAAAAAACTTGGTATATTTATTTATTTTTACGTACGCCACTCGTCATCAACTCGGTATCAGCTTACATTTGCAAGTTGAAACTTGTCTGAGTAATACCTTACAACG
>JAHWXV010477384.1:0-46761 GCA_024586415.1 Phrixothrix hirtus | reverse complement strand
GCCCCCCCCCCCCCCATCCCCATCGCTCTCTTTAGGTGGAGATGGGTGCTAGAGATGAACCCATGTATAGGTCCACGTCGGACCTCAACATGGACGAAGAAGCAAGTAAAAAAAGAACTAATTCATCAACTTGCATCTATGAAACTTTGGGAAAGTTGCTCATGAACCTGCACTAACATTCAACCTCATAGCTAGTTACTACAAATCAGGATTTTAACATGATCTTCAACTATAAAACCAAAGTTTAGTGCTAATTGGTAACTAACATTGAATTTCATTCCAGGAAGAATATAAATAACAATATACCGGGCATTGCAGCAAATCATACAGACAACACAAAATACGTAAATTTAAAAGCAATACGAATACTAAAAAATCCTTTGTTTTTATAATGGCGAGTCGACTATGAATATACTTTCAGATATGACAAATGCGGCCAGTAAGTGCCGATTACTAATAATCATTTCCGTATAATACAGCAAATATTGTATCTGTTTCTTTTACCTTTTGAAACAGACGCATAAAAACAAGATTGTAAGATGATATGATTTTTTTAAATGTCATTAACAGATATCTTGGTAAACGGAATTATGAAGATTAACGTTAGTCAACATCACACGTCGTGTTCAATAATGTGTCCAGGATAATAGTTATTTATTTGAATATTTTTTATGAAGGCGTTTTAACGTAAGTTTTGCAAAATTCATTTTGTTCTTTGTAAAAATGTTAAGATGAACAAACAGTTACATTTTCATCTCAATTCACGTATTTTATGACAAAATAATAAAAAAAAATTTTCTCTCCAAATAATTAACCTATAACACGTTCACTTGCCTAAAAAATTCTCAAACAGGGTCGCTTCAATATCATTTAAATTAGAACAGCACAAAACTAGTTTTTATTCAGATATTGTTTTAAACACACTCTCTTAGTACGATGCATGACTAAAAACTATTTTTATTTGTCACTTATTACAAATAAATTGCTCATGATTATTGAAACATCTTTTATTTACGCTAAATTATCTCAATTGTGTGAAATGACAGTAATTTATTGTAGTAAACATGTGGAATTATGACTGCTGTAGCTATGAAACGTAGCGCACGTAAGGTAGGTCAGTTATTTTATCAATAAATTAATATTTCAGTTTTAATACAACTATAAGCTGTCTTGTACATAATTAGAAAAAACGAATTTTTAGTATTTGTATTGCTTTTACTTTTACGCATATTGTGGTGTATGTGTGATCTCTTTTTATCCCCTAAAACAAATGTCATATTATCTGTAACACCCTGTATAGTATGTGACATAAAAATTGGACCACCTCGCAAGCGTTGGAATTTTTTGATCAAATTCGGAAGAAACCTTTAACTATTGAAAATTGTTAAGTGATGAAAATTTGGGCAGATTTGATCAGCCCGCCGCGGCGTAGTTTAAATGACAATTCATCTATAGTTTAACTTAGTAATTTTTAGGTGAGATTACATCTTCGTTGTGAATTCTTTTTCCGTTTTTTGTCCGTTAGTTTAATTTAAATTTTTATTGTGCTATAATGCTTATAGTAAGACGTCGTGCAAATTATAGGCAAGCAAGCGATTTCGAAAGAAGTCGAATTATTAGTTTGTACGAAGGAAAATCGAAAACCGCTTAAATGTATATCATGCTACAATAATTAAACTTTATCGAGGGTGGTTGGAAGAAGAATAAAAACATCATCGAAGGGATCCTGGATCCCAAAAGAAAATAACAAAACACCAGGATCTCCGCCTGAGACAACTGGCTATTAGAGACCGTTTTTCAACAAGGTCAAGGTTTATTGCTGACAAATGGTTACAAAGTGCTGGCTGTCCTTGCGTTTATTGCCGAACTCGTTCTTTTGGTTTGCGTTCTTACCAACCTCTTGTAGTATTACATCGGCAACAACGTTTGGTCTGATGCAGATAGACTTGAATGGAATATGGCGTGAACAATCAAGATTCTGTTTGCGAATACATGACGGCTGTAGAAAGGTTGAACGAAGACTCTGAGAAAAGCGCAACATCAAATTTTCAGTCGATAGACACTGTGGAGGTTATGCTATATAACGCTATTACAAATGGAAGTAGATCTTCTTTGGTTTTAATTCGAGGCAATATAATTGCCCAGTGATATATTCAAGAAATAGTGCAACCCCATGTTGCTCAATTTCTTCAAATGCTGGAGAACCCTCTGTTTCAACAAGATAATGGTCATCCTCACATTATAAGCACTTCCTTGAACTGTTTTGAAGAGAGCAACGTCAACCTTTTGACCTAGCCACCAAGATCGCCGAATCTTTCTCCCATTGAACAAGTGTGGGACATTTTAGGTAGCAGACTAAGGAATTTACCTAACCTACCGCTAACTGTGGAAGCTCTGCGACGTGAAATTCAGATTTCTTAGGATACATTAAATCAAGCTGACATTGATAATCGTTTAGATTTGATGCCATTGATGTGCTACTGATTTCGTAAATAACCGAGGTGGCGTAACACATACTTAGTGAAAGATAAAAAACTTCTGTAAATTATTCTTTCAAATGTTAATCATATAATACTTTTTAATAAATAGAGGTTTCTGCCAAATTTGATCAAAAAATGCAAACGCCTTCTAGGTGGTGCAATTTTCATGTCACGTAGGTGTTGCGAATCTAATTAGTATTTTTAGAGCAATTTTTCATTATCCTGCTAAGTTAGTATTTTGGAAATTAATAGTAGTAAATAATTTCTATTTATTATAGATTAATAAAAGTGGTTAAAAATATTCACACACAAATTGGACCTAGATTATTTATTTTTTAAGATGTTACTTATATGTTATCGTTTAATTTATGCTACACATTTTAGAAAAACCTTTAAAAATATCCAAACTGATAAAATATACGCCGTTGACATAAATGGCTTGGCAATGGCTGTCCAAGCTTACAAAGCGAAGGAAGTTCAAGTATATTTGCTTAACGATATACTACAAATAAACCTACTTTTCTAAGACCGAAAAAGTTGAGAAAAACGAGTTTTCTCATTTTAAAACGGAAATACACTAGTAAAGCATGACTTGTCTAGGAAATCTCCACATTCAATAGACTACCTTCGTGAACGTATCTGATTTAAACATTCTTATACAGTGGAATAGAAATGGGAAGAATCGCCGCAAATGTCTGTTGCACTTTTCTTTTTTTCGTTAAGAATTTTACATCGCTTGATATTCAGTTTTGAACATTTGTTAGGTCGTGTACGGCAGCTGGCCTTTTCGCAACGATAGCTAACCTACTACTGAAACTTCGGGTATCAAATTTTATCCTCCGTACTATGGAATATAGGGAGGGTTGCCGGCATGAAACATGTCACCGTGTGCCAACATATTCAGGCCAAAAACTTGAAACTTGCCAGTGCACGAGGTTTTGAGAGAAATAGCAATGCAAATTTTTGATATTCTGGGAATGGTTGTTGGTGAATATAAAATTGCGGTCAATAAAATATTTAATGTAAATGAATTCGAATATAGGACAATCTAGAAAAGAACGCAGAAGGTTGTGTCGCAAAAAAGAAAACAATAAGTTAACGAAGTTGCTAGTGGAGAGGGAGAAGTCAACACCACAATGGTTTATGGTTGTAGGCCCTATATTTCACCCATAATCGTATTGAATAGGAAGAGTTTTGCACCAGAGCTTGCGCGTGAAGGTGTTACTGAAATTTTAGATACTGGTTACATTAATAGCGACCTATTTGTCAATTGCCTAAAACATTTTCATTGTGAAGTTCAGCCAACAGACAGAGATATGCCTAAATTTTGCGCGGCATTATTTTTTTTACAACTCATTGTCCAGAACTATTAGATATTGAGTTCCTCAATATTTAAGAACAAAACATAGCTACGGGTTCCAATGACAGTTTATATCATAATCGCATTTATTAGTAAGAGCTTATAATTTTGTTGAAATAAAATTAGATTAAACCAAATAGGCTCTTGAAAGAAAACGACCTTATAGGGGTAATACAATTTTAATCACAATTGACTGTTTCCATTCCCAATTGAAATGAAGTAGGAAAATTAACTTAGCTAATTGTTTTATAAAATACATAACTAATTGAAATTTGTTCATCGTTAAAATAACAATTTTATCGGATATAAACAACGGAACCTTAGCAGATGATTTCTAACTAGGTATTTTGGACGTGTATAGGTCACCTATTTGATTTCTGAAAGTATTTCAAAACAACCCTGTATATCTGAATTCTAAAATGAAATGTGTTTATATTTTTCTAAATTATACTAGCGTTCCAAGGTTTGCTTCTTCTTTTTTCCATCAATATTGTTACTTCACGAAGTAAAACAATGTACAAGCATTGCGATAAATTTCTCTTTAAAAACTTTTGCATGATCAAATACTAGAAGCGTTAAAGAAAGGAACATGGATGCTACTGATGTAAGATTCACCGTGACCTCTATTCAACTAATAATGGAAATGAAGGACAGGTGGAAGGAAAGATGGGTTTGAAAGGATAATATTAGGAATTAATGGAATTACTGCCACAGAAAACTGATGGTATGAATTCAGGAAACCACCAAAAATAGATCAAGCATGCTAGGAGATGGTGTACTGTCCTTAGGCATTAAAAATAAAGAAAATATTCGTACACAAAAATTACGATTATCTTTTAAATACTTACAAATGTGGTAGAAACGGAGTTAGGAAATTCTTGAGCAATAATTGCAAAACTTGCAGTCAAGAAAGCAGCATTTCCCATAGCTCCCACAATACGAATTAGAAAACTCAGTACAATGAAAGGATAGTATCCATCGAGTTTGTCCAACACCCTGTCAAAATTAGTATAAAATATCCTGCTTTATAATGTAACATTTACTTACCCAAATAAAATACAAGAAACACCCGAAGTATAAATTCCCCCATTGAATAGATTACGAATTCCAAATTTTCGAATGTGTTGCCCATAAATAGGACTAATAATAAATACTACTAATTCAAATATTCCAAACACTAACCCATATTCGGTTGCAGAACACCCTTTCTCTTCTGCCTGAAAAATAATTTATTTTCATTTATTTTAAGATTTATACTAATACTAAGAAATAAATGATACACAAGATATAATTTAACAAAAAATGTTATCACAAATTTAAAGCTCAAATAAATAGTTCATCGATTGAACTAGTTAATACCAGAAATTTTCTCAATACTAAATCATGATATACTGAGGAAGCATTAACCGATAAGAATGTGCGTTGTTGGAAATGCTTTAGAATTTTTCAAGATATGTCCATTTTTGTATAGAAAATAGAGTTTAAGGTCACTTTTGAAGAACATTTTTTTTACGAACATGTTCATTGTTTATTTTTAAATCTTGTCCTGAATTGAAGCTTAATAATGTCGCCGTGACAATAGGAAATTAATACCTTTAGGTGATAGATATTACTTGTATAATAATTAGTTAGACTGTTTAAATATTTATTTTAAAATAACCTTCAACGTTATTTCATTATGCAGATTTACGGAAATGGATAGAGTGTTTTATTTATTAATATGATGTAATATTTTTTTGCACTTCCGGGACTAAAACGCCACATTTAGTCATTTGTTTACATTACTAAAGTAACACTTTTAATCTCAAGGGATTAAAATTTTACTCTAGTCCCAAGGGAGGTAAACTAAATTTAATCCCGTATAAACAAAGTAAATACATAGTAACAACAAAAATTAACGAATTAAAATTGTATATTGCGGAAAGCGTTACTATTTAAATAACATTTGCCGGGAAGCATAGATTGATTGAACTGTCTATGTCAAATTTTTCAAAAAAACAAAAAATAATGTACATACCTCAGGAGTTTTTAATCCCACAAGATAGTATTTTCTTTCAGGATTTAAATAGGCACCTTGGTATATAATATACTATTATAATAAAACTAATACGCGTTTTTTCATACCAGCAGTACTGTGTATATAATTCATACTTTACGACAATTATTCGAAATACGATCATTTATTTATCATTTTCGGCCTAGCACATTGGCGCATGTATGTTTCATTGGCGAGATTTCAGAAAGTCACAGAAATTACCTGAACACTGTCGTGTACTATAATGAGACTGCACTGTATGTGAAGTTTCAAAGGTAGAATATCACAGTTATTAAATTTTTAACAAAAGAATGTGTAGTGAGACTGTCAAAGAATTGGTAAAAAAAACTCGCGTGGGACAAACATGGCTAGACGAACTGTTGTTGCAGCAAATATTATTCCCATTGAATCGTCCTTAGCGATCGTCACCTGAGAATATAAACATATCGATAATAGCAGAGCATTGGGAGAATTCTTTATGACCATCTAGAGATGAATAAAGTCAGAATAAGTTCGTTTCCTAAGTTTATTTCGTCTGTGCAACGTCAACGGCGTGTTAAATGTGCTCGTTTATTTTTGGCGCTATGTAAAATCAATACTAAGAAGTATAATAGTATTTTCTCATGAATTTATTTCGAAAAGTAAGTCAATAGAATGGATGAAGCTGAGTGAAAGTGTTACCATTTGAAAAGATTGCTATAGTTGACTTTTTTGGTGACTACGAAGACATACTCATGATTAGTTTTGAATAATATAACACAGTCATTGATATTCAGTATTACGACCTGTTAGATAAACTTAACACATCAGCCGTGAAAAACATCTAGAAAAACTCACTTTCATGACAACGCGTTTATCCACATCGCTGGAATTAAGAAAATTGCATTTAGAGACTGCGGATTCAATCAACTTGAGCGACTAGCGCCTAGTTTTCTTTCTACAATGAAAAACGTCTTCGCAGACACCATTTTTCCACCTATGGTGACCTAAAAACTACTTTAACGAAACATTTTGATCCTAAACTGCAATTAATGAACTCCGACAGAAAAATGTCATAAAAGAACAGCTCCAGTGATCGTGGGGCCCACGTCACGTCACCTAAACGTGAAATGGGGCGTCCAGGGAACATATTCCTCACAACTTCCATGGATGCTGTGACAATATTCTGTAGCACCACCCTGTTGAAAATAAACATTTCTCATGTTTATTATTTGTCTTTTTATTTATGATCGGAATGACGTATTCAGCATGTGACAGTAACATTTCGAATTCACTATGACCGATACGCCACCTTCTCTTCAAAAACATACGAACCGATTACACATAAAGGAGTAACTACACACCAAACTATAATACGTCCAGAATGGAGAGGGTTTTCGTGGATGATACGAGAAATTTCAGGGAGATGGTAGCGGACCTTCTGTTTATTGACCGAATCTTTTAAGTGACAATAAGCTTCATCGCTCATTATCCCCACTGCATTTGAATCTTCTTCACGCACCACTTTCATACGTACACAAAGTCTAGTCGTTGTGGACTTTAAGGTGCTGAAGCACTTGCATTTTACGGGAACGAAATTTTAAATCCAAACGTAAATTTTTTCTCACAGAATCACGACTCATTTGTAACTCGCATGCATGTTGGTGTGCTTGCGTCGGGCTTCTGGTAGTTGCCTCTCTCACTCAGCTGATGTTTCCAGGTGTCGTCGCAGTTTTTGATGCGCTTGGTGGCTTCTTCGCATTTTTTTCTGTTGTTCTGAACAGGATCCTATTGCGACTTGAACTGCGCCATTTCGACCGACCTTAAAATGGCGACAAAAAATCCGCTGTGTTGTGACGACAGACTCACTTCTTCGAGCAAAGGTGTACGAGAACACGAGTTGCGGTTTCCTCCAGTGCTTCATTGTAACGAAAACGGTAGGTTGTCTTGAAGGGAACGCCCCGTTCCGCGTTTTTTGCCACCAGCAACGGCTATATACTAGCCGATTGAAAAACCTGTATAGGCACAACCGAATTTGATTATCAATTACTAACTAATTTCTCTCTCTCGGCAGTGCATTAAACCAAATGCATGTGAGCTTAAAATGAGCAACAATTTAAATGTAGCAACATTAATTTATATAGAAATAAAAATAAATATGTTTAAGGCGCCTTCAAACGATCACACCTTCTTTAGGCTTTAACATGAAAATGAATACTGCAACAATCAATACGCGTAATGAAAATTCTTTTTGCAACGATTTTTACAAACTATTAGAGAAGAACCATGGTTAAATCTAAAATTCAGATTCACCGACAATTTCAAGAATGATGATATTCTTCTTCACTGTCGCCAAAGAAGCAAATGCAGTACTGTCTGCTGGAAAATCCATGGTGTCACTTTTTTTTTAAATAACCATGTAAATTAATGCGGGACAAACAAAGTTTTGCAACTAATCAGGAAAAAATATCAATAATGGATAAGAACATTTCCTCACAATTAAACATTCTTTGGTGATATAAAATTGGCCTTAGGTGAAAAAGCTTAAGATTTTTAAACGTCTAGATAAATTGACCTAGAGAGTGTATATGCGACTGAAAAGTGATGGTAGATCAAATGTTTGTGTTTCAAAGAGATTCTGTTGGAGCAAACATTATTTTAATCCCATGGTTGATATTTATTTCTTGAAATCGCGATGTAAATATTAATTGTAAAATTCTAAACAAAAATAATGCATTCTCTAAATTATTAAATAAGTAGTACCTAACTTTCTTCAATAATGTTCATCTAGTTAAACCTCAGAAAGAAAATCAAAGATGGAAACTATTATGCCGATACTAATCAAATTTACGGACATTGTTAGTGTGGTGGTTCAAACCTGGTCGAATGGGTACAATTTTTCACGGAAAAAATTTTAGAGCATACCCTCCTCTCTAATAGGGATGTAAAATCATAGGTGTCGTGTAAATCTGGTTCGTCAAAATTCTAGGAAACATGTCAAAATAACCGTAGTAATTAGGCCAAATACATTTCCGTATACAAAAATCTCAGCAAACGTTTTTCTCTAAGAGATCTGATCGGCCATGCACATTGTTCATTCAAAAAATTTATCAAACGTTTCTGAGTTTATAATAATATTTAAATAAGTAAAAGTATTTATTCTGATATCGATATAGATAGTGATTTGTTTACTTCTCAGATTCCATTTTTCTGGTATTGCAGTAAGGCGATAAATTAGAACAATATTTGTAAGTTCTTATACTACTGTAAACACAACTATCATCTAATACATACAATAGTGCATGGGAGTGAGGAATCCTCGATTTTCTAACGAAACAATTGACACTGAAACACGGAGTGCAGAAAATATTTTCCTCGTTCTAAGTAAAAGCAACTAGCGAGCGCATTTTCTGTCATCTTAACGATTTATTAACATTTCTTTTCACAATTGTATGTTTAACTACAATTTTAATATTTAAAAAAATTGTATTAATTATGTTTATTTTCGCTTTTGTATATAGTGTGTGTATGTAATACATTTGCGAAAAGGGAAATTGAAAAACCCTCTCTCATTCGCGCTGCACCTTTATACTCGTTTTTCAATGCAGCCATTTCGAAGTTGTATTATTGAGAATTCGGATACAATTTTCAAAAGTGCAAGCAGAGATATAACAACAAGTAGAGTTATAATAAAGAATTTCATAAATATCTATGGCTTTGATGATAATTCAGATATGTATTTATCCGTAACCTGTCCTGAAATTTATGAAATCATGTTTTAAGATATATTTACTGCACTTTAAGAGGACAAAGTAGTGATACCTATCTGATATTACATGACCGCGATTTTCTGTTCAGCGAAATCGATGAAACTGTTTGTAGGCTCTATTATAGCTCCGTGTTAACTTTTAGAAAGAATAACAAAATGCCGGCCTGGGAGAGATATTTCAATCACTACTGCGTGTGCAGCCAAACGTTTTTGCTATGGTCAGTTCGCCATGCTTACTCGGATTTTGTCGAGTCTGAAGGAGTTCAACGCTCAGCAGGAATTTTTAACATGTGAACATCACAGTGACACGAAATCTATGATTTTCCTTCTTTATCCGAGAAAAAGGCAGGTTTTTAAAATGTTTTCTCCATTAAAAAATTTACCGAGGTTGATCGGGTTTGAACCCACAACCCTTGTGCGGAGAAGCAAACTTTCTAACCACTATACCGAGATAAGCTTATCGCATTGTTAATAACTTCAAAAGATCAAACCGTTCCAAATATCTAAATAAAATGCCACTTAAAGACGCAGAGACTCTCATGAACTATTGCAAATTATAAAAATTTAAATAACTCCTATATAAATCTAATTTTTAGAATACACTCTCTAAATTTTAAATAATTCAAAAAGTTACTTTAATTATATAGGGCAATTTTAAAACCCACCGACAAACGTGGACCGTGCACACAGAGTAGTTCTGAATCAAGAGAAAAACTTCCTTGCCGTTTCGAAGAAAAGCATTTTTTAAATAAAACTCCAAGATTATTTGGAAGCCACTGAAATACCGGACAACTGAACGTGTCGGTTTAAATGAATAAACTATAAACACATGAACGAATGGTTGCGTCATTCTAAAACAGTAAATGGGGATATTAATTTCATTTACAGCTTCGCGTCGACTCACTAGCGTTATATGAAATATTAAGTTATGAGAATTTTTGTGTTTTATCACACCCTTTTCAACAATAGTGTCTTGTGTTTTTCGTTACTAAAGTGTAAGAATTTTTAATTTTGTGTGTTTATTAACGTAATCACATTTAGTTCCAAATTTAACATCCGTGGTTCTGTAAATAATAGATAGATTAACTAACATCGAAATGACGTTACGTTACCTTTAAAAAGGTAAGCGCTTCAGTTCTCACTGTATTGATCTTATCAAATATTGCAAGTTGAGAAAGGTTAAGGAAAATATTTTTCGATTCTGAAATTGAATACCAGGAAACAAATTTTATGTTTATGAAACCTACATTCAGTGTAATTTAAAATCGTGCACGTAATAATAAAGGGATGTCTTATAACTTTAAAAAATCCTTTACAATTTTTCACGAATTTTAAAAACGAAAATGGTCCGAACAACAAATTATCAAAGTTATGGCACTTATAAAAATTCGTATATGGTCTATAATATAATTGAATGTGTTAAATAAATATTAAATATTCAATTTTTGCATAAAATACGTACGAATAAAATTGTGAGTTTTTGTGTATTGAGATAGGTTAGTTTTACACAAATAAACAAATACAGCTGATATTAATATTGAACAACATGTTATTTACTCTGCGATACGTAATAAAAATTGGATTGTGTCTAAACATAATTCGTTTGTATATATACATTTTCCGCCAGTTTTCAAAAGTCGACATTATCAACTTTTTCCAAAAAGTGTTTTATTTTATGAGATTTTCTTGTTAGTGGACGTGATTTGGCCTCTACAATACTGCGTTAAAGTTTGTCAGTGGATTTTAAAATCACTCAGTGGTGTAGGAGTTAGCATGTTTAACCTCTAAGCCCAAGGAACGTGGATTTGAAGCCGAAAAAATATAACTATTTTTAGAATGGGGAAGCGAAACCATAGGCCTCGCATTTATGTGATATATGGTACGCTAAAAGCTATTCAGACAAAAAGCAATTTCCCCAAGCCAAAGTTTCAGCCACAGAAAGAAAGCAGTTACATCGTCTGCGGTGTAGCTTTTCTTAACTTACTAAAATTTATCAACTTTAATAGTTGGCAAACAAAATGAGTTGAATGTCACATTATTTATTTCATTGCTCATCTTAAAGAAAGTGTAGTCAAATTGTTAGTTCAATTATTTTTAAACTCATGATGCAAGATTTAAAATATAATCTCGGTATTAGGAATATATTGATGTTTAATTGAAAAATATGAAAACACGTTCATCCTTTCAGCAACAAACTTTCAAAACAGCTGATTAGATTAGGGGAAATTTGTCACGTACGTCGCGTAGTTTGATATATAAGGAAGAGTATACAGGGTGTTTAAAAATGGTTGTCAAATATTTTACTTACTTATAGTGCTTATTGGGGCAAACAGAGATATTGCAGATTTTTAATTTATTTAATTTAAAAAAACAAAATAACAAAGTCATTACAGCAGATGCTCATTTCTAGACAACGTCCGCATCTTCGTAAAAAAGGTGTTCGTACTCTTTCAAAAATTCCCGGAGCCGTACATATTTCTTCACATGCATTTTCTATCCGCCCCCCTCAGCTCGTCTAGTGTATTAATTAGTTGAGAATATTGATTATTGAAATTTTCATTTAAAAAATTTCTTACCATAAGAGAAAAATACGCAGCTGCCCCATCATGCATAAACCATAACTGCATTCTATCAGCAAGAGGAACGTCTTTTAATAATTCAGGTAATTCATTTCGTAACAAGTTGAGGTACACTTCCGCATTTAAACTGTTAGGCGATCACCTAAAATTCCCAACCAAACGTTTAAAGAAAATCGCTCTTGATGTCAAGGCTGAACAATTTCGTGGGGATTTTCATCCGCCCAAATATGATTGTTGTGAAAATTTAGTATACCATCTATCATAAAACCGGTTCCATCGCTGAATAAAATATAAGTTACCAAATTAGGAATTTCTGCAAGATTTATTAGTATCCATTGACAGAATTCGCTTTGTGCAGCATAATTAGGAGGGGAAAGTGTTTGCATTTATTGAATGTGGTATGGATAGCGCAGATTCTCATGTAATATTCTCCAAACCAAGAACTACTTGATGCTTGTTTGAGTAGAAAGTCTTCGTGTGCTAATACCTATATTTTCATCAACCATACTTAAAACATTTACTTCATTTGCAGGAATAGTAACTAATCTAGGTCGATGAGCATCGTTATTGTTTTTCCTAAATATATCAGTTTCGGAAAGACGTTGATAATCCTTTTCATTTGGAAAAACGCGATTCGGATATGTTGTAGCATAAAGGCGACGCGCTTCAAGATTGTTACCATTTGCACGACTGTACATAAAGTTTGTATATTCACGCCAGGGGCGTATCCAGGTATATTTATAGGGGGGATCTACATTTCTAAAATAATGGGCCGTATAAATTTGTTCTTTTTTTAAGTAATAAAATACACTTTTTTTTAAGAAAGAAAAGAAAGCTCAACATTACCAATAATTAATCATTTTATTAGGAAAAATGCGTCGCTCGGGAGCGCTGCGGTTAATTCATCGGCCACTTTTAACTTATCTGAGAAATTCGATTAGCAACGTAACCACAGCGCGTCTGTAGGACATTTACGGGAGCTCAAAGTTCACTATTCATTATTTTTCCATTCCAACATATAAACAACCATGTCTAAACATGACGTCATTCTTTAAAAGTACTTCCGTCTGCATTACAAAAACCATAATTTATTTCTCTGAAATATTCTACTTCACTACTTCACCACTGTGAAAATATAGCATTAAAAAACATAGTTGTACATCGTTTACCTTTATGTGGATGTAACTGTACTTTTGACCTTTTAGCCTTGGTGACCCACCCTCTCCTTTGACCCCTTATTTTGAACCTTTGGTCTGACCCTTAGAATGGACCCTCCAGTTGTACCTCTTTAAAATATTTGGAGATGGCTGTGACATCTTCCTAGATGTAGACCTCTCTAAATTTAGGGTGGGTCTTCCGAAACCCCCCTGGCCACGCCACTGCAGGGATATTGAGACAATAATTAATCCGCGATGTGCACGGATAAGTACATAATAAATATCTTAATGACAGTTACCAGACTTATGTCTTGTCATAGGCAACCAAATAAAATAAATTAAATTAATTTTTTACTCCTGAAACGCAAAATTTGCAATACCTCTGAAATGGTTGAGTTGCGGGCCTATAATGATTAAGCCTTTTTTGTTTTTCTCAATGAGCACTGTAAGTGGATAAAACATTCACCAACAATTTTTAAACACCCTATATGTTTTTAAATACTATGCATTTAGCTAGCAAAAATTTGCCATTCTTTTGCAAATTAGATTAACATTTTCTATATATTAATGTTTGTTTAGGCACTGTACACAACTATGGTATGTACATTGAAGAACGAGAAGTACATGCACAGTTAAAAAAGAGACACCCTTAAACTGCAAAAACAACACAAAAGTATAGAAGGCGTATTTACTCCACCTATAATTAAAAATGACCAAGGCTAAATTCAGTGTGCGTTGTCGAACTGCATTTGGTATAGTAGACAAATTCAACGTGATTGAATAGCATTGGTTTTTGACATTGTAGGTTTTATAAAACAAAATAAAACAATAATATAATTTTAATCCATACATGCATTTTTATATTCTGCACAATTAAAATACCCATAAAATATATAACGTGTCCCAAAATTCCTGGGACAGAGCTACTACGTATTCTAGATGACAAAATAAGTTGACTGGACCCAACTTATCTATATAAAAAAATGTACTGTTTTTCTGTGAGAGGCATTCAAAGTTTATTTAAAAAAATCATATTTTTGTACGCTGTTTAGAAACGCGCGAATCAATTTTAATGAAAATGGGCACCTGGGTACTTCAAAAGATAACACATAGGTAACCAAAGAATTCCAACGAAAATTGAAGAAGGGCTAAAATCACTCCCATTCCTTGATAAATTTGTTCAAAATTTACTTAAGAGTGATGATAAGATTCTGAGATTCTTTTAAGGGTAAGACTTATTCATTATCTTCATTTTATGACTCTTGTATTTCGCCTAGTTTCGGAGAAAAAAGTTTTCTTAAACAATGGTAATCGATATTATTGATGCAGATTTTATTGTATTACAAAATTTAGGTGTCCGTCGACACAAAAAAACAATAACGATAATAATTTTGATAGGAAACAATTTCATAATTGTGTCAATTCATTATTGACAGTAAACTTTTAAAGAATTGTTCACTGTTTGTTGCTTTTGAATTGTGTTTTGTTATTGTAATCGTTGTTGCTGGTTTAATTGTTGGTATTGTTGTTTTTGTTGTTATTTTTGCCGTTATTAAATATAGATTTTATTTTTAATAATCAGACCTACATGTTATTAATTCTTGGATTCTGTCAAGGTAACTGCCACGAAAGTGACCGCGTGTATCGAGCGAAATATCCAAATCGAAAAACTCCAAATCACAAAACTTTTACTCGTATCGAATTTTGTCTTCGAGAAACAGGAAGTTTGCAGCTAGCTAGACATAACACTGGAAGACCTCGATAAGCACGAACGCCTATTGCGAAAGAAGATGTTCTTCAAGTAATTGATAACAATCCTGAGATCAGTACCAGAATACTGCAGCGGGAAATTGCGATTTCAAAAAGCACTGCAAGTCAAATTCTTAGCGATCAATTAATTCGTCCTTTTTACATCGAGGGAGTTCAAGAATCATTCCCAATTGATCACCAATCACGTTCAAATTTTGCACAAATTATTCGGGAGCGCAGAGTAGTCGACTATGGATTCCACCCTAACATCTTGTTTTACATGTTGTAGCATGACAAACCTACGAAATGAGTATATTTATATTTATCCAGCTGAAAATCTACATGCTGTTAAAGCAGGATATTATCAACGAGAATTTAAAATTATTGACAATCTTTTGGTCGGACCGTTCCCATTGCCTGATCGTCTGGATAGCGCTAGTTACCTTCATTTTCTCCAACAAAATTTGCCAGAAGTATTAAAATACTTGCCCCTCAATTTACGTCAAAACATGTTTTTCATTCCTGACGATGCACGTGTCATAAAAGAATATCTAAATCAACTATTATCTGGTAGATCGATTGGTAGAGCGATCTTCAGATTTAAATCTTTGCGACTTCTTCATCTGAGAGCGTTAAAAACAAAAGTATACAATGTGTAAATTAATAATGCTGAACAACTTTGGAACAGAATTCAAAATGCTGTAAACGCACTACGAGAAAATGACAATGTTTTAAGAGGGGTATATTTCAACTATTTACGTCGTGAAGGTGGAGGTCTCATTAATATCTATTGTAAAAAATTTAACATTTGTATCCACGGTGAAATAAGTTTTGTAATACAATACAACGTGCATGAATTATATCGATTATCATTGTTTGAGAAAACATTTTTTTATTCGAAACTATGCGAAATACGGAGTTTTTACAGAGTTATAAAACAATCTTAGCAACGTATCATCATCATTAAATAAAGTTTGAACAAATTTATTAAGGGTTGGGGGCGACCTTAACCCTTCTCCAATTTTCTTTGGAATTCTTTGGTTACCTAAAGTAGTGGTTCCTTTGAAGTACTTAGTTGCCAATTTTCATAAAAATTTATTCACGCATTTCTAAACAGCGTACAAAAATGTTATTTTTTAAGTAAACTATGAATTTCTCCCACAGACAAACGATACGTTTTTGACAATAGCTAAGTTAGGACCAGTCGACTTATTTTGACCGTTAGAATACGTGGTATCTCTATATCCCAAGAGTTTTGGGGCACTCTGTATTTATTTACATCAAAACTAGGTAGCCAAGTATGTATCAAGTTATTATTGATTAATTAGGTCAGTAATTAGTAAAAACATTATCTATATACATATATATGTAAAAGTATCCATAAACAGATACCTAGTTAGACATGGTAAAACCCTGTTTAAGCCTTTTAAAGACATATTAAGTATCTTTTGTGCCTTAGTAAAGAAATATCGGCAATTCTTTGTACTCGAGAAATATTTCCATATTACCTTGAACTAACATGATAATTATAATATACATACTTAAAGCTGTAAATGTATTATTTAACCGGTGACCTCGAACTACTCAAATTGCAGTTTAAAAAACAAACTCCATGTGTAGGAATAAATATCTAAACGCAGCTAATTTAAAGATATATACAAACATCAAAAATATTTTAAATTAACATAATTAAAATTTGTAATCAAAACAATTTTAAATTATTTAAGATTAAAAATTGTGTGGAATTAAATATAAAGACTTATAAAAACCCTAAAAATCTCTATTAAAATTTTAATTATAAATGATAAACTTGAGGAGTATCAAATTATTTCAGTCCAGTTGTATTTGAAGTGTCGTGCGTGATTTCTCTATTAAGAATGATTGTAATACAACTTTTAGTAACTCCGCCTATTTTAAAATCCGAATGTGCTAATATGGATAAGCTTTCAGTGCGGACAGATCTGTATAAACCAATTTGAACCTTAGAGTGTGCATACACTTCTTGTTCTTACTGTACATCAAATATTCATGCTGCATAAATAATTATAATTTGTAGTAAAATTATCAGCATTGTATTTACAACTAATTTAGAACCAATTTTAAGGTTCTTATCGATAAAAAACGGAAGTATTTACTTTCTACGTTTGACATTAATTAACGTCAAATTTATAATTAAAATTATCTGAACCTAAAATGTCCGATAACCAATAATTTTTGTAAAACAATTCTATTCTTTGTTGATTAAAATTCAAAAATTAATCTAAAGAAACGATAAAAGTGATACAATGACTTTGTTATTTTATGTTTCTTTATTAAACATTTTTGTTGTTATTTTTTGACCTACATTAAAACCAAGAGCTTCTTATATTTTGTAATAATCAATACCATGAAATTGTAATTGACAACTTAATTTCTTGTTAGTTTTGGGTTAATTGTTGCTATTAATTGTCGTACGTGTTTGTCTATGTTTAAGCTGATCTTTATGGCAGATTTTAATAAAGCAATTAATAATTTGATATATCAATCTGTCGCCTTAGGAACCAATTATTAATATTAAATTCTATAAAACTTCCCAAAGCGATCACATCTACTCGAGGACCACCTCTTAAAGTGACAATTTTTATTGATTATTATGTTAAATATTTCTGCAATACGATCACTTCTCGAAACGACCGCTTTTTTAGGTTCTAGATGTGCTCATTTTGAAGTTTATGTCAATTTCAAAAGCGCCAAAGATACTATTTTTGTTTGTGGAATACAACAAAATTGGCCGTAAATGAATCCAATAATTTTGATAGAAAATTGTAAGACAAAGTGAACTAACCTAAAAATCTCTCAAAAATGAAAATTAGTAAATTAGCATTATTTTCCTGCCATATTTACTTTATAAATATCCAAAAATATCTATAATAACCTTTTTCACGAACTAGATTAAACTTTTCTACAGATTGGTATTTGTTTAGGTACTGTATACATCTATAGTATGTATACTGAAGAACGAGAAGTGCATGCACAGTTTAAAAGGAGACTCGTTTGAACAGCAACAACCATACAAAACATTAGAAGGTGTATTTGCTCCGCCTATAATCACAAAAAGCCAAAGCTAAAGTCAGTGCATTTGAATTGACTTGTTGATTACTTTTTTAAATATATTTTTGCAAAACGATCACCTCTCGAAACAACCGCTTTCTTAGGCTCTAGAAGTGGTCGTTTTGAAGTTGCTATTAATTTCAAAAGCAACAAAGATGTCATGATTATTGTTTGTTTGTCGAATACAACAAAATTGAAAGTAAACTAATAATTTTGATGACAGAAAACTGCAATACAGATAAAGTCAACTAACCTAAACATCTTGGTTGCTGTAATGAAGAATAAGTAAATTAGCTTTCTTTCCCCGATATTAAAATATGTATCCAAAAATTTCTACAATACTTTTTTTACAAAAACATAAAGTAAAGTTGTAGCATAAGAAATATTCTAAAATCTTGTCGCAAAGCCTAAAAAATTAGATAGATGTAATAATCAATAACACAAAAATTAAAAATTCATACAAAACAGTTCATTATAATTATTTATAATAATTTATTAATGATGCTCTATCTACTCACACGCATTATTTAATCTATTCTATATTTTTAGATGTTAACGAAGGTTATCATTTTCACTGCAGCTCTTTAATTTTATCTCTATGTGCATTTTATATAAAAATGTCGTTTTATCGCGTTTATATTTAAATGGCTATATTTAATGTTTGTATGCATAAATTTCCTGAATCGCTACCTATTACTGAGTTGACAAGTGTAATAGTTTGATTATTTTGGCACAAATTTTACAGTTTTTATTTCTAAAACAATTTAGACAGATTT
The DNA here is from genome assembly GCA_024586415.1 of Phrixothrix hirtus. Classification (NCBI taxonomy): domain Eukaryota; kingdom Metazoa; phylum Arthropoda; class Insecta; order Coleoptera; family Phengodidae; genus Phrixothrix; species Phrixothrix hirtus. The sequence goes on along the minus strand of JAHWXV010477384.1, from coordinate 27,787 downwards.
GACAATTATAAAACTAAAAATATCACTTAAATATATGAGCAAAGATATAATATCGGTGCTAGTTCTGTATGCCTTAACCAGAAATCCATTACCACTCTAAGTGAACATTGATTGTAGCGACTGTATTAGATACTCCTTAGGATTTAGCTATAAATATGCAATAGCGATCAACCAAGCAATAACATAAAATTAAAAAGGAAGAAAGACAAATCACATTTGATATTAACTTTTTTGCAATAAGACCGAATTAGGAATTCAAGCGAAATTGTATACTGAAAGAGATGTTACCAAAAAAATCAAATACTGCTAAAATAAAAAATATTTAATAATTAGCAGTGAAGAGACCTTTGCAAAAAACCAAATATCAAAAGCGTTATCAAGGGCTTTAAATTAACAAAAAATATCTATATATACGGTTAGATATCCTTTGGATCTATTTTTAATACTTCTTCCATATTGGCTTACGGTTTTTTACTTTTTTCGCGTTCTGAGACAATCCATCCTATACATCATACGATTAAATGTAGCAGGTTGATGGAAACATAAAAAACAAACCTTATTTGTAGGTTGCACTTTCTTCCATAAAGCAACAGTCTTTGAGAAATCTAAGGAAAAAATTAATGTGGCGTTTTTTACTGCTAGCTTGAAGTTGCAGATTTGTTGCCATTGATAAGTGTTGCATAGATCGTGTCTTATAGTTAGGTGCAGAAATGTTTAATTATTAATTAAACTAAAAACTGTTTAAATGCGTTCTGTATAGTGATTTCAAATTTTGAACTTTAGCAACAGTATCCTAGTAAGTAAATAATTTTGACGGCTAAATTTGACAGCAAATAGAAAATAAATTAGTAAAGTTGATTATGTAAAACAAAAACAGCTTGATAGAAAATTTAATTTTCTATTGAACATAAAAGTTTTACAATTATAAACTGACTCGTTTTATCCAGATCAAATAATACATCATAAATTGTGCAGATTTGGAACCTTGTTTTACAAACGCATCCCTTTATAAATGAATTACTAAATGCGCCAAATTCAATATGATTTTAATTGTATTTAGTTTATAACATTTCAAACAAAATTTGGACGTAGTAAGACATGGAATTGTTAATTGTCCATGTTTTATCAAACTAGCAAACATCTGCTTCTGCTATTATTATATGGGGTTTTCAGTTTTCCCCTAGATTAACGGACACAAAATACTTAATCTTTTATTAGTATTTCAAGGCATTTTTAAGTTCCCGCTATGGCGTTGAAATTTGTCACAATAATACAAGGGTGATTCATCAAGATCATTCGGAAATACACAAGTTAAACTGTAAATACATCGTTCGCCCCTTTCTAAAAATATAAGCTCAAAATCTAAAAATCTAAAAATATTAAGATTTTTTTCCTTTTGACTTTGATAACATACTCGAGAGACACGATATATGTTGACAAAATTATAGTTTTTGTTCTTTGTCCACTTGGCGATATACTTCGTCCTGTTGTTGCAAGTCTTCATTTTTGGTGTTTTTCCATGGATAGTTGGCAAGGTTCTCATTTTCGGAAAATTCCCATCGTTTTTGATTTGTATATTTTTTTTTGCCACATGTTGCTATCAATGATTAGAAGTTTATTTTTCTGTACCGTAGTTGTTAAACATCCTTCTGGTTTCTTACCTCACTATAAAATCTTCAATCATCACCTGTGTTCTAAAATGTCTAAACAACTTCTAATTTTCATTTTATTAATTTTTCTGTATCTGTACACGCTTTTACTTGTAATGTTCCTTAGAAATTATATCTTTTTCAGAATATTATAGTGCATAAGTGTTTTCTTTTAGATCCTATAACTTATAGGTCTAAATATAGCAATCACAATTAGGTGCTTAACTCGATTCTCTTGAGATTTATACGTCAAGCACTTATGCATAAATCATTGAGCTCACCTCCTCGTCGCATCAAGTACAAAAGAAACTATGTATCAAAACGTGCTGCGTCTTTATTCTACATCAAACAATAGAGTCATGTGAATTCTCAAAGCGACATTTTAGCTCAAATTAACGTTGCGAAAGCCCGGGTCGCTGGAAATCATTGCATTCGACGTTGTTTTCATACAAGAGCACTGAGTTCGAAAAGTGTTTGGGATAATTCTTTATTTAGCGCTGTACTTTTATCTTGTTTAACTGATTGGTTCACTTTTACAATTTTTATAGGAAACAATCCAGATTTCGTTCTTTATTGATTATATTGATAGTTTTAGTATCTTGATTCCTTTTTCGGTAGCGTAATCAACTTCTGCGTTTAGTTAGTAGTAATCTATTTAATCAAACCTTAAAATCGAACGAATTAATTTGTAATTTATAAAATTTTTCGCCACTTCGTGGCATTTTTACTTATGAATAATGCATGCGCCTTTTTAGGGTTATTGGGACTATCGGTACTCCTTACTGGCTGTGGCCGTTAAATTAAATGTATAAAGAAGACTTTGCAGATTTGTTTTGTTTAGTATTCTGCATCCGGCTATTGTGGACCCAGATTAAAAAACAACTTTTTCTGTAAGTATATATCTTTACTTAAAAATACCCTATCTTCGTTTGTTTTGATTTGTTAGTTAATGCCTAATATTGCTCGAATATATTACATTTTGTCCCTTTCTTTGGTTTAGATTGACATTGGCTGATAGTTGGATTCTTACTTGTCTGCTAATTGCTTTAAGGTGAAAACTTTGCTTTTCAATCGGTCATTTCAAATGCTAGTTGCGGTAGTTCTCTGAAACGACTTACTTCTTTTCAAAAAATGGGACTAATTAGGCTATCCTTTCACTCGGTTGGCATGTTTTGAAATTGTGAGAAGAGAAGTGAAAAATATTTATACAGTGATCATTGCGTTTCTTGAGAAATATTCATAATTACAAATATTTTCTGATGAAATAAAAATTTTATTTTGGAATTCTTGGTTCTTTTCTCTTTCTTTCTAGAACCCTGGTCGGGAAACATCAATTTATAAGCGAATATAATGGTTTCAAGAAACATTATATGCAATATTTTGGTATTTTCCCATAGTTCCATAGATGCGTAACGCACAGAATACGAAAAGAAACTGAAACCCCGGGAAAAATAATTGCAGGCTATAAGAAAAACTTTCAGTTTTTAAATTTTGCGATTTTTTGAAATTAGAAATTGAAAAATCCTAAAAGACTGTGCTATTACGTTAAATGCCCAAATCCTAAAATGTCTGATTTACATTATATAAAAAATTTGTTTAAACTTGCAATGAGGCACAGAGATGAATAGGGTTTATAGGAAGGAATGTGGGCTATAAAACGGCATTACAAATAAATAACAACCCTCTGCTATAATATTTAACCAAAAATATTTTTAGGTGTGGATATGAAACCTTATCGACTTCAGAATATTTTCTCTGCGTTTTCTTGTTATCATCAAGTAAATCCCGTTTTGACGCAACGCTGCTTCTTATACGTGATAAAGTAAAATGTGGCAGTCTTCTGATTTGTACCTTAGGATCTGACCTTTAAGGTCAACTCTGTCGCAATATAAAGAGCGTCGATTAGTCTGCATGTTGTGAACTTCAGCAACAATGTAATCTTACGCAATATGAAATAAAAGTTTATAAGTCAGTGATGATAATAATATTAAGTGATTACATTATCACGATTCGTATAAAATTTATTAATTACCATAGCCATTCCCTCGTTAGGTTAAATGAACATTTACTTTTCTGCTCATGCATGAGTCATGTGCTTTTTTAAATCATTGAACCGAAAATGAAAATTCCATAGACATTAAGTTTTCCATAGTGTTCCAATATTCAGTATTAAAATTTTCAAGACTATATACCGATGTAGATAAATACCAAGAAATGCATCGTTGAGTTTTTAATTTACCTGTGTGGAAATAATATTTTAATCATTTAAACTTAAATCTTCTTAGAATCAGCCCAATTAATTATAATAAAGCAAAAACCTTGTTATATAGATAACATAATTTGATTAATAGAAGCATAGAAAATATTTCAGATTATTACATACTTATAGAATGCATATTTTTATTAAAGCAATCTGAAGAATTGCAGAATATTTTTACTGTCTTGAGAAAAATCAATCCTTTTTAAAATATTATCTTACTATTTAATGGATTAATTTTATAATGATCATAAAGGAAATGTATAGCTAAATATTGTGTTAAAAAATAGAACATAACGTATTGTTTTACCTAAGCTATTTTATGAAAATTTTTATGTATCTTTGTGCTAAATTACAATTTTGAAAATATAGCAATTAATCAAAAATTGTTAAAACTAACGTATTAGGTCCAATATTAAATATTTTATTTCATTTATTGTTTTTAAACAAGAGGATAAAATTTTTGATAATAGATTAGGTTTTCATAATACTTAACTTATAAGGTGAATCAAGTGTGTAACCCAAATTTGCTAGTAACCTTGAAAATTTGTTGTGAAAACATTTGGTTAAAACGTAATTGTTATCGAATTAAGAAATACATATTACTAGTAACATTTTCTAGCATTCATTGCATTAATAAATTGTTGGCACACAAAACGAAAAACATAAAATCAACGGTTTAGCAAATCATTAAATTTTCGAAATCTAAGAAATACTTACAATCTTAGGATAGAAAGGCGCTTGTAAAGAGACACAGATTGCATTACAAAAATTGGCAATACCAATTACGATCAAAGTCAACCATTGGCGTTTTGTGAAATTTCTCATTTTGAATCACTTATGTCACTTTAAAAATACTGAAATTAAAATCACTTATGCACTTCTTATAATTTACTCAACAGTTTTAATACTATAGTCTGAATAAGGTAAAACACTCTTCTATAATATCCACTACATATCATCAAAGTGAGTTGAAGATTTATCTGTAATACTTTTAGCGTGTGTATGATTTGAAGAACAATTACAAACTAGCTCCAAAATTTCAATATTCTCATTATTTAACAGTACTCAGATAAAATCACTTGGTTTATTGGCCTCAGTATTTTTATCGTGAAACTTAAATTACCACCTCTCCGTTGGTTACCATTTAAAATGGAGACGCTAAGTTCAAAGTGTAAAAGGTTCATCAGTACAGCATGCGATAATAATTTATTATGGCAGATTTTATAGTAAACTAAGCTTTCAATTTCAAATGCTTTAATTTTTCCCTCAAACTGATCTTGATAAATTTAATTATATATTTTATAAGTGATATACTTTACTAATTATAGATGTATTGCCTAATTGAACGAAAACTTTCTGGGGTACTGTCTATCTTAGTGGTAATAAAATTTCTCAACATTTTTTAATAGTAATCGTTATGTAGAAATTTCACTAAACTGATAGTTTTATACATAGTACTAAAATACTGAAACATTACATAATACATTTCTAACATTCAAAGTGGCATATCTAAATCAAAGGTAACCTATCTGTTGGACAATGACGAACGGCCATATCATTCAACAACACTTTGCAAAACAAAAATATGTATTAAACTATTTTTAGTTTCAAAAATCGGAAAATAATGCCAATTAAACTTAAAATTAAAGTTTATTAGTGATGTTTCGATTTAGATTGTAAATCATCATCAGAAGATATCATTATTAAAAACAGACTCAAATTTTTACTTTGGTTTTAATTTAAACTATCTTTGAGTATTTAATATTGCAATTTCATCCGTTCCATAGTACTTGAAAATCAAAACGTTACTTCAATTGGCACCACCTACTGATTACACAATATAATAACTGGATTAGTAATATTGAATTGTAAATATAAATATTACACAGTAATTAACGATAATTTATTCACAACGCCTTTATTAGACAAGAAAAAGAAGTAAACAATTACTGACAATTCCCAGTTTGAATGAAATTTTAGACACATATAATATATTAGAAATTTTCATCCTGGCTTTAGGGGTGGATTTCACCCTTTTATTAGGGTGGTGGCATATAAGGTATATAAAAAATGTATAACTAATTTTTACTTCTATTTATTGTACATAATATAACTTGTATGTAGAACTGGTTATTTTTGGCAGCCATTATTTTTAAAAGCACGAATTTAAGAAAATGCACTTAAATCAGTATTTTTAATGTAGTTTATGAATGTGAGACTAAAATTTGGATTGGCCGAAAAGTATTCACCTTATTCCAAATTTTACATTAGTGTATCTCCATTGGGTTCGTCATACATAAGGATAGTGTAAATTATAATTTTTTTCTATCTATTCTCGTTTTCAAAGTGTTTAAAAAATAGAATTGCCGCCCCTTTAAATGCCGATAAAACATTACGTGTCTATTATTTTTCTGTCCTAGGTGTGCGCAAAATTGTTGTTTAGGGTGCTGCCCTTGAGAGTGACATTAAATAATAAGAAATTAAATGTAAAATTCAACTTTATAAATGTTTTATCGTTTGTGTACTGTTTTTCGCATAGATATCCAAAAATTAAAAAAAACGAATTTCACATTGATCGAACATTCTTTCGAATTTACTATTTCTCAAGTCAGCCTGACGGATCCTTGCCTCTCAGTTACTAATTTGTGAAATAATAGAAATAAGTAAACTCAGTAATATACTGTGAGGTAAACGCAAAAATTTGCTAGGCGGATTTCATTAACATCTATTCATTTATCCGATATATATTAATAATACAATCATCTTTATTTAATGTTTGTTTCTATATCTAAAAAATAATATCCGTACTGTGTCTATACTACTAACCAATGTTGCAAAAGAAAATAAATTTTTTTTCTCACAAACTTAAATGTTGAAATTATCGTAAATCACATTCGTAAAACATAATTATTTTTTAAATATTTGTATTTTTTAGTATATACAGTTCAATAAATTTAGCTACAGTTCTAAATATGTAACAGTTGAAAACAATAGATAAGAGAATTCCACATATCCTGTTAAAGTAATCAATTATCAAAATGTTTCATAATAAAAAACATTGCGACTATATACAGGGTGTTTGAAAACTACGTACACAGCTTTTAACACGAACTCCTCTCATCAAAATAACATAAAAAACTCATATAAAAATATGTCCAAAAGTCAACCATTTCCGAGATATAGGGCGCTAAAGTTTTTAAAAATTAATCATTTATTGTAAATATCTCTTAAATGAAAAACGATATCTAATTCAAACTCGGTACCATGGATTAACATTAAATTATCTTAGTTTATGATCATAAATCGTCATTTTTTATCGAGACAGTGGCGTAAATCTAGAGGCATCGGAAACCATTTTACCCTCAAACTTCTATATCAATAAACGAAATCCTCGTTTTTCCCAAAATTTAGAATTTCCCGTACCCATGTGTATCACAAAGCGCAGCCATTTTTGCGATATTTGCATTTAAAAGTTTCAGGGCATGTAACTTCGCAGTTATTTTTGTTAAGAAATCAATGGTAAATTGCTTTAAATTTGTTAGATATTAACTCTGCAACCAAATTTGCTTTTGAAATTATTAAATACAACTGAATATTTCGATCAGAAAGAGCATTTATTAAAAAACGTAGTAAGGTAAGGCACAAGTACATGCGTTATACGTGCAGTCCAAAAAAAAACGAATTTACTAACATTAATATATTGCATTTTGAAAAGAATAGTTTGTAGTTCACTTATTACTTGATGTAAGCACCGAATTCTTAAAGTGGCGCATATCCACTTTGAACTGAGGAACACTCCGAATTATTTAAATGCAAATATTTCAAAAGCAGGTGCGTTTTGCGATACCCATAAATAATACACTTTTCGAAACAACGGGAGATTCTGAAGTTTTAGAAAAACGACATTTTGTTTTGTAGCGTAGATGTTTGGGACTAAAATTGTTCCCGATCCACCACATCTACACCATTGCCTTATTCAAAAAAGAATATTTATGTTCAAAAACTAAGATAATTTAATGTTAATTCACAGCACCGAGATATCAGTTTTCATTTAAGTGATATTTAAGATAAACAGTTCATTTTTAAAAACGAAACCGTTGAATTTTGGCCATATCTTTATATAAGCTTTTAGTGTTATTTTAATGAAAAGAATGCTCTGTTAAAAGCTGCATACGTATTTTTGAAACACGCTGTATGTCATACCGGGTGGCCTACCTCAAACGATCCACACTTAACAACATGAAAACAGAATAAGATATCGATTTCTAGTTTTGGCTATCTTTGACCTGAGTTTTCAATTTTTTTACTTTGCTCAGCTCATCTCCGCCTCGTTAACTTCAACATCTTAAATGACAATATACTTCATGCAGCACAAGTTCAGGAGGCGATTCTTTGATCAATTTTAACTCAAAAGGTCTTAACAAACCATAGTCGTACAACTAACCGTTTTCTAGTTACAATTTGAAATTTCATGAAAATATCACAGATTTTTGAGTCATTCAAAAAGCATAGAATATAAATTAATCAAATCTGGGAAACATGTTTAGATATTGTAACGAAACTTTAAATTAGCATAAATACTAGTAAACCAGTGGCGCAGATAGAGAGGTATATTTGTTGTATAAACCCCAGAAAACGGCTAGTTTAACGACCATGGTTTATTAAGACTTTTTGGGTTAATATTTCTCTAATTATCACCTCCTGAAGTTATGACATGAACTTATGTTACACCCTGTATACGAGGTACATTCAAAAATTAGCTTCCATTACGCTGTTAAAAATACCTAACAATTTTGTAACTCTCATTTTATTATTACAGTCCCACACATTAAACTACTTCTCTTAAGGCAGTTGTATTTTACCAAGTAAGCAATTTATTCTACGACGTGATTAATTGAATTCCAGTTGGCATAACGCAAAAGGGTTAAGGTTAAAAAAGATAACATTATTTAATTCTTGAAATCATCACAAAGGATGTGTTACTGATTTTTTAACAACAGAACCATCGCTGTTACATCAGAAATAAACATTAAATACTTACTGAAGGTAATACTGAACAAGTTCGTACACTCCTGAGCTAACCTACTGTAAAATTAGTTGCAAGACAGACCGGATTAAAACAATGATTACCTAAATAGTACACTCTAAAGTTTTCTAACTGAAAACTATCAATCCTGAAGTATTGCAAACGTTGATACACTCTAGTAAGGGGTCCGATAACAATAAACAGTTAAAACAATTTACATTTATATATAGGGTGTAACATGAGTGCATTCATAACTTCAGAAGGTGATACTTTGAGCAATTTTAGCCCAAAAAGGCCTAATAAATTATGGTCGTAAAACTACGCATTTTCTGGGGTTTATACAACCGGTGTACTCATTTATCTCCTCCATTGCTTTACTAGTATTTGTACTAATTTGAAATTCCATTACAATCTGTTAGATAAACATGATTGATGAATTTATCTCCTTTATATCTCGAGTTATTCAAAAAATTATGAATTTTCATGACATTTCAATAGCCCATAGGTTAGTTTTACGTCCATGGTTTATTAATGTTTTTGGGTTAGAATTGCTCAAAATATCGCCTCCTGGCGTTATGACATGAACTTATGTCATTTCCGGTATAAATTCAAACTAATACATAACTTCTAGTTCTTAAAATGGTTTTTTGTATATAATGATGTTAGGCTAATTGTTACTCGTTATACAAAGGGTTTCAATACATATCCATTTATTGTTTTAAATTGATTTGCTTTGATTTTTCAAATCTTTCCTTTTTTTGCTTCAAATGAATTTAGGATTTCTTAGGTCTACTGCTCCAGATGCTGAACAAATACTGTGAATAATTTTTCTTTAGGTGGACATCTTGTCGTTCAGGTGTTACCTGTTGTTGCTGATGTGAACGACTGGTGCCCTACTTTTCTTACCTTTATTTTAGGAAAGCGTCGACTTAATTCGAGCTAACTGATTTTTCTGAGAAGCATATATATATATTTTATTATTATCTTTTTTTACCACCATAAATCAAACCATACCACCCCCCATACTCTACCGCTTTGCTTCTGAGCTAGTTAACGTGGCAGTCTTAATATCACCAAAACTAAATTCCGTAAAAATATGGAAACCATCTTTCACAAAGGAATCTGAACGTTATACGCAAATCATTATTGACACAATTTTTCACATTAACCATTACTTAGTTAATAGATAGAGGATTTTTTCATTGTTTCTCGAAATAGTATACTACAGATTTTGCCAAGGGCTGATTAGAGACTGGTTATTCGCTAACGGGTTACTTTCCGAAAGGGAAGGAACGGTAACTTTAATCGCTTACAATGCCCTCTCAAGGAAAAAATATTCAAATGTACTTATTAATTTTACCATAGTCCTTTTTCAACTTCAATAAATTTCGCATATGTATCCTTATGCCACCAAACACTCGGTAATTATAGATTAAGACGTCAGGACCTTCTTGATAATTCCTTAATAAAAATTGCAACAAAGTTTTGGTATATAATACATTTATTTTTAAATTTAAAGCAAAACTAATTTACACAATAATATTAAATTTTATAAATTAAAATTTGAAACCATAAAAACTGCTAGTACAAATCAAAATTATCCCAAAATACAAAAATTTAGGTACCTATATAAAAATGGTAGAAATTACTATAAAATCTTTTATCCTCTTCATAAAACTGAATCTCCTGCATCCTTGGCTACTTCTTCACCTTATTTTCCGTTATAGGAAAAATATAAATGTGTACAAACCTTTTGAATGATTCGTTGCACAAAATCGTCAGTCGCCTACTTTGAGGTTCATTATTACAAGTGTACCGATGAACTTTACTCACGCGCATTCTTATCCCAGGCGCACATCGAGACATGCGATATACCTCAATGCAACACAGTGTGCGAGGATTCACATAGTCCAACATAATAATTGCCAAATTGTTTTGATACTGATTCTGTGCCAAACATGGGATCAACATTTCGTAAAGAATTTGTTCATTGTACAGATCTGCGCTCCGATACGTCGTATTTATTTTAATGTGCGCCCGATCTTAACGTTCCAGAAACCAGGCCTGATTTCCCAATATGGGACGTTCAATTGACTTATACGCGTTTGGCGCTCAATTTTAAACGCAATCAAACATCAAAAGGGGGGGGATATTAGGACTCTATCTTGACTCTTTGGAATTACGTAGAAGTTGGTGTGTGAGTTCGGCTGGCTAATTATTTTTTTAGGCACATTATATTAGCTTTTCATCGTATCAAGTTTTTGTTTCGATGTTGTGATCATCGTCATTAGTACTCTTATTTATAGCAGATTTAATACACTTGAAAGAAAATCGATCACTTTTATATTTAAAACGTAAATTTGCAAATACAATTAAAAACGCGCATGTAACAGAAAGCGATTATACGTTTTGAACTGCATTTTCGATATCAGGCTTTCAAAACTAATTCCATTGCATTTTTCAGTAGTCGATAGTTTTGGAGAAAATCAAGTGAAAAGTTAGTCAGGTGTTTTTAAGTTGAAATAGACTGCCATAATCAAAGCACGAATGTAATGCATATTATATATAGTGACATTGTCAAAACTAATTTATTGACCTTAGTAGTGCAGACAAAACCCTACAAACAGGGCCGGATTATCGCATAGACAAATAAGACAAATGTCTAGGGCGCGGTTAAACTGTCTATTTTGAAAAGATTTGTAAATAAGATAGTTTACTTTTCTGTTGGACAACTGTATATAATAAACAAATAAACAAAAATATAAATAATATAAAGAAGAAGATTCCTCCTAAAAATGGCACGAATTTTAAAATCTAATTCGGCACAAGTGAAAAGCCATCAAACTGTAAAATGGACAATTCTAGGGTTTCTCACCAAAAGATCTTTAACCTAACTAAATAGGTAAAAATATAAAAGTTTGCATTTCCAAACAGCGTGACACAGCACCAGCAGACCAATGATTTCGCCCTAGTGGGGCTCATCAGTGCTGGGTAGCTGGACAACCTGATTGAAAATACAAAACTTGCTTTAAACAAATTATTTCATGACATGATGCAATGTTGTGTAATATTATATAATTACTTTTTAATTAATTAATATTTAAATTACCTGAGATTGCTGTTATGTTAGTTGTTTTGGTTATCATTATAATCTCGATTAATTTTGGTCAGTAAACGATAATTTGTTGCGTCATGTTGTGCAATTTTTACTAATTAACTTATAGCTTATTTTATACCAGATTTTATTGGTTCATCGACTCAGTCTGGAGGAGTTGTCGATGGATCAAATATTATTTAATCAATTCTTTAGTTTGAAAATAAATTAAAACTATACACTGGCACGCGGTATTTATTTGACACATTCTTAAAATTTGTTTTGTTTTTAATAAACTTCCCGAATCACTAATATAGCGAATACAAGTGAATTTTCAGAATTCCTTTAGATCGGGTTTCGCAATATTACTACGGATTCAGGGGAAACGTCACAAATTTCTGTTCAAGAAAATTCAATTATAAAACAACTCATAAACTAAGTTATAACGTTTAGTCAATGTCACACGTAAATGATACAGTAACGATTTTTAAATTATTTGTAAAATAAAAGGATTTTAATGTTTCTTATTGAAATTCGTCTTGATCGATATTTTAGATTCTTCGAGATTTTGATTATTTTGATAACTATGGTTTTGTTTAATTATTATTTAGAAGTAAATATTCCTCGGATAATCTACTTATTAAATTCGTACCTTCAGTGATCGTAAATGAGCATGTGACTTCGAAAGGTGCTAATTCTTTATGATCTTTCGATGTTACGATTTTATTTATTGGACTGATACTCATTAACAATTGTGACCTCGGGAGTTGTTGAATTAGAACTGCTCGATCACTAGAACTTGCACTTCGGTCACTTAATTAACATTACTTGAAGTAATTAAGAGTTCAACTATTATCCAGGAACAGACGTCGTTCTTAGCTTTGCATGTCTTTTCATGTACTAGGGATTTTACTACCCTTTCTGAAGTTGGTCAAGCATTTTTGCGTATTTTGTTATTCCTGCCTTGTAATTTCTGTGGTCATTTCTATAACGTTATTTTAGAAACGTCATCCTTTTTGTTCTACACGTGAAGTATCACGGTTTAAGCATATTGTTTTTGGATCTTATCGAACTATTGTATATTGTTACGAATACGATTTTTTATTCTAAAACAAACCTACGACTAATATCTTGGAAAACGGACGTGAGTCATGACCTTTTGATTTCGCTTGTGTTTTTTGTGTTAAAATCATATTATTTTAAATTAATTTAATTTTAAATTAATTGAATTAAGAGGTCTTGAACAATTTATTATTAATATGATTTTGTTTGTCTATACACCGTTGACATCAAAATATATACAAGATGATTGAAAATTGCGTCCACCAATTCATTTAATGTTCTATTTTACAGAAGTAAAATAAGAATATTCGTTAATCTCAGTTACCCTTGTACCGATTTTTATGAAAGCTGCTGACGATGTCTATTTAATTATTTGAATAGTTTTAATATTTCTACTTTTTAATTTTTCTAAAGGTATTTATTACTATTCACTTTTGTAATAAAATTAAATATTAAGTTTATTCATTTAAAAGTATTTAATACCCTATAACTTTAAACTTGTTAAACAGTTTCTCTCTTATTTAGAGTTGCCCAAGACATTTCGAAGCGATGAATTATAATTCACTCTAGACGAATTTTCTGTTTCTTGTTAAATACCAAAACTCATTTGAAATATGTATGTATTTAGGTGTTTAAGATTTACCAGTCTAGGAAAGCATGAATAACCTTTATAATTTTACTATGCTAGAGATGTGTAAAATACAACCTCCATTTCTATTATCGTGCAATGTTGTAGATGTACTGGATGACCAAAATTCAATGTTTGGTGGGGAAATTTTTTGAAGGCAGATAATATAGAGATTTTAAAAAGCACTTTATTTGTGAGCTACAACATAAACTTTTATTGTTTTAAATATAAATCGCAGTTGTCTGTAATATATTTTAATACAGCCGTTTTCGTTCGTTTCAACAATATATATAATATATGTGGTCAAAATGTTAGATCTACCATATAGATATAAAGCACAGACGCATTTGTAGTCTCCTGAGTTTTTTATACAATTGCAGATTTCAATATAAGTATCAAAACATGTGTTGTTAGTACAACTACAATTTAACTATTGCTTTATGATGTTCTAAGGAAAATGGTATTCAAAAGTAAAGAAATATTTGATATGATTAAATGTTGTACTCGAAATAATAATAATGCTGATATTGCATCCGTGAACAGGATATCGCGAAGACGAAAAGTCGTTTGTAAATAAAATTTCAAATTTATTAGCAGTTATCTGGAAACAAACTCAACAATTTGGTTATAATCGAATAACCAGAAATTCCACTTTATGCTAGCGATTTTTAAGGTTTTTTGCGATATTCTCAGAATTGACTCAAACAATTACTTATAAACTTACTATATTTATTAGCCATTTAATACCCTTTCATATAATCTAGGCGGTTTTTTAGAAAATTTTCCGAACATCAAGTAACTGGAAATAGTTTTACCATCAAACTGAAACTCCTAGCTAAATGTATATTTATATTTCAAAATCAAGAATTTGAGTAAAACCAAATTACCGAAAGTACCATTTTATTTCTGCAATTTTTAGATGTCTTCCGAATTTTAAGTTTTTCACAATGTTCTCGGAACTGTCTATAAGGATTTTTTTACATTTAGTATATTTCTTAGTTACTTAATTCTGTCTTATACAACAAAGTATTAATTGTGGACGCCATATCTCAAAAATGAAATTTTATATTTTATTTTGCTTCCGACTTGCGGCAACAAGAATTTAGTTGAAATCGAATGGCCAGAAGCGCTAGAGATTTCAATTTCTTTTAATTTACTGCGATGCTTATGTATTTTATGCCCTTCTACATGAACAACTTTGTTTCACTGAAAAATTTCGTTGAAGCCAATTATCGGAGAAAATCTTCGAAGTTAACAACGTTTCACGTGTTCAGTAATGTGGGCCAGTAACCATTACAATTATCATTCCCAAAATACATATAAATTAATATTTTGATTATTGGTGTACGTTATTTACATATCTATACAATTTTTGTATAAATTGATAAATTAATCATGGCTTTACAATGAAATTCAATTATAAAGTTTTAGTGTATGCAGGGTGGGTTTTAAAATACACCAACAAACTTGGGCTATACACGCGGGGATCGTTCGCCAAAGATTTTCTCCGATAACTCGCTTCAACGAAGAGTTCATCTAAAAGAGCACCTCCGGTTACCCTATTTTGATCAATCTGATGCGGTTACTTGTTCGGATAGCTAAAAAGTTTAACATACTATTCTGTTTATCTATAACTTTTCATAGACTCACAAACCGATTTCTAAAAACAGGTAGCCCTAAAACGTATATTTCTACCAAAATTTTGGTATCGAAAATTTTGTACGAAAACAATAGTTCCAATTTTAATTACATTTGGTGTAGGGTAAGAGTAAGTAAAAACGACTAATATTGTAAGGCTGTGCTACAAAAGCCAAACATACTTGATACACTTAAAGTAATTCCTAAAATAATAATAATGTAAATTGAGAAACGGCCATTAATTTATTTTGATACTTTGTGTTTAGAGATACCCCAGTGGCATTTGATTATTAATTTTTTAATTTAAGAAGAACTTCATCTGTACTTATTTAGACAGCTGAAGTGGCACAAAAGATCAGTATAGGTATGATATAGGGTCTGATAAAAGCTTTTACGACGGTGGCACCGATAAATTCTGCAAACTGGTAGATCTAGTGGATCTAAAACATCAAGCAGACCACAAAAGTAATACCTACGATTTTAGGTAATACTAAAAGAAAAAGTCTAGGGGTGTCAAATCCAGCGAACTAGAAGACCATTCAATTAAGCAACGACACTTGGTCCAGGATACAGGTTGTCAAAATGATTCATGGCTTGTCTAAAATAATGTACAGGTGCATCATTCTGATGAAAGGTTCTTTCTATCCCTTGAAATTCGTAGAAATTAGCTTCTACTGTTTACGTTATGCAGAATCGATCATTCTCTAACATTTCGAAATAGTCAGCTTTCTCTCAACGACGAATGGTCCCATGATGTATAACGTGTTCTCGTTACAGGCTAATTTAATTTTTTCGCAATAATTTTCTGTTTAGTGACATAAATTGTTTTATATTGTCCCTGTACAGAATTCTGCTCCTAATCCAATGTCACAATATTTTTATAACTATGATTAAAATATTTCAATAGTGTATACTCCAAGGATTACTTATCTCTTAATTGAATTATTAAACTGTACTCATAGTATCTTTATCGTTTAACTAGATTATAATTGTAGGTTTTACAATGCTACAGAACAGTGTGCATTTTTGGAGACAATAAGTTTTGATATTCTTATGGGCAGTGGTGTAAGAACGAAGTTTAAACGAAGGACGCGGAAGAAGTTTAGTGTGGCTTTGGCTTTCGACATGCCTTGGTGTCTTTCCAAATTTCTATTAATTACTTTTCCTAAATTTACTCACCATGATGCGTAGATGTGATTACTATGCAGGTTCCTATGAATTCTTTTTCCGCTTAAAAATTTGATTTAAAAATTCTAAATTCTAAATTTAATTTTTGTTTTAGGAACACAGCTCTAATTAAGTTTCTTAATGTCTGGGAATAAGTGAATTGCTGCTTAATTAATTATTATCTATTGATAAAACAATTGTGAATCTAAGCTGGCCTTAATATCTATGATAGCGCAACGGCTAGTTTTTAATGTATGCAAGTGTTTAAATTTGGTTATGTGAGCCACGATATCTATTAGTGATTATCTTATATGAGTGGTTCTAACATCAACGTTCGCTGTGCATTCTGTTGCTATTTACAGTTAGTAAATAGGAGTATTAATTTAGTAGTTTTAATTATGCGGCAAGCACTAAGTATTTGTTAAATTCAGATATATTAAGTACTTCCAAACTTCATGTTGTCACTGCTTAATCAAAAATAAGACCAAAATAATATTTCTTTAGATCAGAATTGGGTTATTCTAAATTAGATTTCTCTTTTATTCATAAGGCATTTTTGGCTTCTAAATTAAATTATATAAAATCGTTGATTATTATCATCTACTGCCTTTTAAAACAACATAATATTACCATACTATACTTTAGAATAACTAGTACGCTTATCTGTAATGTTATTTAGTAATGCCGCTTCACGTAATTAGTAATTTTTCTTTAACATGTTTTTCCGTCCAACCTAACAGTAACTACTGCAAATTGGATTTTATATATTATTCATTAAAAGTTCAACAGATAATTAGATTATCAATTTTTCAAGAGAAATGTGCAGAGTATTAAAATATCTTTCAAATGGGTTGTAACACGCTCTCTGTAATTTAAAAAATTGAGTTAATAGTATCCGTGCCGCCATATTTTTATTTCTAAAATCCAATTTGTCTTTAAAAAATAATCCATGTAGTAATATTTAGCTTCAGTATAGTCCGGACGCGTACTGTATAACATACATAAACGGTATACATTACAATGTGAACAATTAAACAAGTTTTATAATTGTTTGCAGTTTCTTGTAAAAATTATTTTCAAAATTATGAGCTAATTAAGGATCGATGATATAGCATGTATAAAACGTACTTCATAAGTCATTTACGTCGAAGAAAACGTTCGGTTATTACGCAATTTTAATACGCCGGACATTGTTGGAAGTTTATGATGTAGTTACAACTAACTTTACCGAGTCAATTGTAATTTTTCTGTTAAAACCCCAATTACTTAATTGAGCAATAAATAAAAAGTTGGCCGGTGCAATTACTAAGTAATAACACTTTACAAATTTTGACTTACGTTTCTTGCCGGCGCAGTTATGAAAAGGGATCCGATGTACCTCAAAGTTGATGTATCTTGGTCTAAAGCTGCCATCCGCTTTGTCGGAGATACTATAACGCTCTTTAAAATATGAGCTAATGCTCTAAAAAATTGTTTGATCAATTGGATAAAAGTATGAATGTGCGAAAATTTGAAGTGAAGTATACTTCAGGCGGTAAGCTGATTAGCTCTGCAAGAAAATATTTCAGAAATGGGAATTGGTATGTAACAGACACTCTAATCTGTATCCTTGGACGCTAGCCCTATTAACAATTTAATAAGACAGACGCTAAAGAAAAATGATAAAATTTTGTAGAATTCAACTTACACTCTTTGCTTTGCCTGGAAAACACTATTGAAAGATAATGCTTTTAACAATTCGTATAATTTGAAAACTTCTTACAAGTGATTAACAATAATTTTAAAAATATCTTCGTTGTGTACTTTATGGATAATTGAACAGTCCAATTTAATTGTAAATTCAGATAGCAATTTTGTTCAGCATTGGTCCTTAGCACTTATAGCTTCTCTTAGGTACTTAGGAGACGACTAATATCTAGAAACTGGAAACATACAATAATCTCCAAAATACTAAACAAAAGTTAACAGACTAATACACAAATGAATTAATTAACGAATTCTCTATACTATAAGAAAATTTTTATTAAGTTTTCGTGGGACTCGTAAACGCAGATATACTCCATGTCGAAATATTGAATCCGCTCAGGAGTAATCTTGTAAATATAAAAATTTTAAATCACGAGAATCTTCAAGTCATACGACGATACGGAAATTAATGTGTAATTCATTACAACAGATAACAATAAATTCAGTGATTTAACATTTTATGTTTGATAATTCTTATCATTACAAGGATGACATCTCTCACCGTATATAAATTTGATATTGTGCTTGAATATTAAGAAATATGAAAAACTTTCGAATTATATGGTTCTGACCTTCAATAACTATTACTCGGAGATACTGGGTAGACTGGTCGTCAAATAGTAGCACATCTTTGGATAAACGGAGCACTAATTCCTCAGGACTACCAGACACTATTCGCATCTATGAAGTATGTGATGAGGGCGCCAAGAACAACAAAGAACAGTAGGCCGAAGTTGACCCGGGAACACCGTATGGAGAAATTAAAACTTTAAGAAATATTAATTGCCGTGTAATAAGATACATTTGTATAACGGAAAACGTAATACCATATTAAAACAAAGTGGGATGATATACCAAAGATGTCGGAAACTTAACCTTTGGTGACAATCCAGCTATACGTATTTAAATCCAACATACGATTTCGGTAGAAAAAATGTATGAACCGTGTGAACTGGTGGCGGCGACACTTGTTGGAAAGAAAAGATAAGGATTTAAAATAATTAGAATAGGGTACTTGCACATATTTGCAGCTTTAAAAGGTATTACAAAATAGATATTAATTTGTCTACGTTTAAATTATGCGCACTTATTTTTTCAATAATCGTGTTATTTAGAGAATTATTTTAAATTAAAATCTTTCGAATTTAAATTATAATTGTGTGCGCTGAGAGAAATTATGATTCGCGTGACGTCATCAATCAGTGAAGAAGTTTACCGCCGTTTATCAACTAGATTATTGCATTATTATCTATGCTTGTTTTGCTCAAAATTTTGTTTGTGTTTTAGTGTTTGTTTAATATGTTGTTTAATAGTCTCCATAGTAAAATTCAAGCCATTTAAATTTACATGTTTGTATAATACTGCAGTGATTTGCTGATTTATAAGTTAAGAATAGTTTTAATTACTTAGTAGTTTACATTTATATTTTTATACTTTGCTTGTAGTATATTGTAATTAAATATATTAGCTTTAGTTTTCTATATTTAGTACCTACCGAAGTAGTTGTGTTAGTTAAGTTTTAGAAATTATGGATGGGAATTTTATTAATGGACCATCAGATAACTTATCCTCCTAATTGTTAAATAAAGGACTAAAATGGTGTGTGTTCTAAAAACGCATTAATAACAATTAAGCAGCCATTTCGTAACTACAACGGAATTATTAAAATTGAAAATTATCCACACCATTAAACGAACAAAAAGTATAAAACTAACACTATTGAACGTAAATACTAATTTATAAACATTAAAAGCAATATAAAGGTAGGTGTAGAAGCAGGAATTTATACAAGAATAGGTAATGAAAGTGCAAGTGCAACTTCAAAGTGTATTTACTGATTGTTTACGCCACTATTAGCACCACCTTTTAAAATCGCTCTAGGACGTTAAAAATAGTACAATTTTAATGCAACAACACATATTATTCTATCCTATCTTATCAAGAGATTATCTCTAATGAATAATTAAAATGTATACAAGAACGCCTTTGCAATAATTTATGAACATCTATTAACATTCCAATAAGCAGAAATTCTAAATAAATATTGAAATAATGTGCCCTTATAAATGAACTTAAGTCAGCACTTCAAAGTTTGGTGAAATTTGGACGTGTAGTCAACTAAAGTACAAGTAAATCATCTTTGTTATCTGCGGCAATGCAGTTTTAAATTATAAAAGTTACCCTTAATGTTTGACGTGTTTTGGATAACATTAACGCTTTCATATAAAAGGAGTACGCATATTATGATTAAACAAACCATCAAATATTATCCACGATGTGAACAAATACATTATTTTCTTCGTGCTGACATCTAACTACAAAGGTGAAAATCACCACTGGGAAGAATTATATAACATTTCTTTTGAAAAACATATATGCCTATAGAGAAAGCTATAACAAAATCGACTAGTTTTCACGCATTGCTGAAAAACGGTTATAAATGGGGTTGCAACCTTCCACCCACTAGGTGGAGTTTTTTTTATGAAAATCGTTAAACCGCGTATACAGCCTTTTTAATCGTGAATATAATTTACTTCTTGCGCCCTATATATGTTTAACCACGAAAGGGTAAATCATACCATTCATAAAGTGTGTTAAAATGACTTACAACCTCGATAAAATATAAAAAAGACTTAATAAACGAGCCCAAAATATTGATAATTTTCGAGAAATACCACTAAAGGGGGTGATTATCGTGTTGATGTACGTTTACAAATTAAATCATAGACAGAGTAAACCATCTTTAAACTACAAATACACTAAACGTTATTTGTAAGCAAACTTCTTAACCGTAATATCGACAACTTGGTCACGCAGCTATTAAGAACTCATTTTACTATATGCGTACTATTGTTAAATAATGCTAACATTTGAATACGCGGTTATTAGCTTCCTGGTAGAAACAATTTCCAAGAAAATTGGCAAAATAAATATATAAATTTTGTATACATCAAATTAGCAATAATATTAATATTGTACTTTTATAATACGCGCTGTGTATAATTTTTAGAAGTTTAAACAACAACAATATCCATTAAAAGGTGTTCGAAGAATAAGAATAAGAATGTCCAAAACCAAATCAACAGGATTGCCAAATAAGTCTGGTTTTACTTCGATATATCCTCTTGTATAGCAGAAACATTTAAAAAGATATATAGAGCATTGTAATGATAGGTGATTGTGAACTAGATATTGCAATTTTATAATATTATTCCGTAAAGCTAGATTAATATCAAGATTCATTAGCAGCATGTTATCAGTGGAATGTCCAACGAAGTCCTACATCCGAATCCAAAAACGTCTGCAGATTGCACTTTTCTATTTTCCTAGATCAAATTATTCTAAAATTTGCATTTTTATATTGGGGGCCGTCACTTTTCCAACGATTTGTGGACAGTAGCCACTCCAGGAGACGAGAAATAACACGTTAAGGGCCTACACTGGGAAAACACATTTTATCTGACCAAGTTTTAAAATGCTCTAAACGAAAGAAACAAGAATAAGTTTTTTGTAGTGAATCATAATTTATCAGATGTACAGTTGCATTTATTCTACCTGAAGCAAGTTTTTCATATTAATGGTTGTATTGCATAACTGTGAGTTTTAGATGAAGCTGATTGGACAAGACATGGCACTTGTTTTATTCCTACAACTGCCGCGGTCCGCCTAGTATGTATTTCCAGCTGGAGGCTACATTGATAGAATTGTACGTATTGTATTCCAACCCTAGTAATATTTAGCTTTACCACATCAATAAATACCTGTGCCTGGTTTTCTAACTTCTTAGCATATTCTAAAGTTTTTCTAGTTAAACATTTATTGATTTTCGAAATCTTATTTTATATCATTCTTGAATCGCGTAAACTCCACTGTGGGTGAGTGAGGTGGATCAGATAGGGCATGCAGAATATCACCTTCTACTATTCGTAAATGGCTATCTTTGTAAGGCTCGTGAAAATATAAAGATTCCTCAACTATTACGTCAACGCCGTCAAATTTAATAAGTTATGTTCAATATCTTCTTCCATTTCAACTTCTTTGTGGTTTAACTGGAGTCTTAGGTATTTTTAGCCTTTAAAATGTAGCCATTAAAAGGCTGATGATGCTAAAGGGATTAATTTTTATTGTAGCTCTATTACAAGTTATCATATTAGAACATCAACGAGACACAATCATAAAATCGATATAAATATAGGGATACTTTAATTACAATTAAAATACCTATATACTCTGAAGTTACGCCGATATTTAAAAACTCAAGTAAAATTGTTGTAATCTATCCATATCTGCAATTGTCTGCTTCCTAGAATATGTACCAAATCGTTTATGCAATACTATAATACAGGAAGTGTGAAAAAGATCTCCCTAGCTTTAATGTGCCCTAGAATCTGTATAAAGTGACATACACTATTCTAGTTTGTAGTGTTTGATTCAACAACTGTACAAATTTTACTCCAAGAAATGCGAGAATTCAGTTTATGCAGTTGGCGGGCATATAGCAAAATATTTGTAATTGGATAAAGTCTTTCAAGGAAACCGGTAGTGTTTTAAAAGCGAAATTGACCGTTAGACCAAGAACTTCTGAAGCTACTGTTGAACAGATCCGTTTTTCATGTGTTCGGATCCTAAAGAAGTCATTGGTCAGACGTAGTCTGCAATTAGGTGTGATTACAGGTGTTGTTGACAGAGTATGTCTTTCTCCAAGTGGAAGATATTGAGTTGGAAAAACGTCTCGTGTTTTTCCAACAAGATGGCGCCCCACCTCATTAAAGTAATCGTATGCGCGCATATCTTGACATTCGCTTTCCGGGAAGGTGAATAGGTAGGACTGACCACGAAGCCCGGGCATATCCCCACTTGACTTTTTCTTTTGTGTACGATGAAAAGATCCATGACATCAACCATTTACGGAAAAGAATCGTTGCGGCGGTTGAAACAGTTACAGCTGCTATGTTGGTGAATACGTGACGAGAAGTGGCATATCGTCTCGACGTGTGTAGGGCAACAAATGGATCCCATGTTGAAGTTTAGTAACATTAAAAAAATACTTGAAGGTAGTCTCTTTCATTGGATGTACTCGTTTATGTAGTTTTCAACTAATTTCATTGTTAAATGTATACATAAAACTAGGGAGTTATTTTTCAAATACCCTGTATATGGAACACGATTTTTACTTGTACTTAACAAGCACTGTTGTTTATATAGTTCTTGATAGTTGCGTAAACGATTCTACTGTATACTTCATAGACTTGGTATTTTAGCTATACCATCCTGTTGTTAACCTACCTCAGTGATGACATAGGACACTTCAAATAAAGCAGATAAACCATTTCCAGTATTGTTTCATATATACGTCTCACAATACTCATGTTTTAAGTATGTTTAAAAGTTCCTTTTTCGGTATTGCGGTTGAGCACTCCTGGTTATCTGTTTATCACATTTGTGGTTTAGAGGTGATTTACTCTGACTATAAAATAAACTGTTCAAGATATATTTTTGCAAACATAATCTACATTACCAAATTAAACATAAACTAACTAAATAAATTATACTATGGCATGAATTTATTTCACTCGTATACGTATACGAGGGTAGCACCGTTAATTTCTGCAAACTAATATTTCTAGTGAATCAAAGGAATCAAACGTGTCATGAAACAAATGTTTATTGTTTTCTACTTTGACAGTTAAAATTTAGTTTTGATAACTGCAACAGTTATTTTGCAAGCTATATAGATTAGAGGATAAAATGCGTGTTGTAAGATTTGCAAGCCCAGAAGGTGCAGTGGAGAGCTTCAAAAACCTTATATCTCAACTGACTTAAGAAGAGTGGAATTTATACTATGATAACTGGTTTTATCGAATGTATAAATGCATTGAGTTTAAGGTCAAATATTTTGAAAAACAATAATAAAAATAATTTTTGACTACAACATTTTGTTTTATTACTTTGCAGAAATAATCGGTGCTACCCTCGTATTAGTACAAGAGCAGCTCCCTTTAGAAGAATATCTCAAAAGGGATTAATTTTTGGGGTCATGTTTCTTAAGGATTTTTTCAAAAATTTTGTCTAGTATTACCGATTTATGGCCCTTTTATATTATTTTAACACACTTTATAATTGAGATCATTTCCCCCTTGCTATTTAATATGGGGCATGCAGAAGGTATTAACAACTTTCTATATCTAATCTAATCTATTAATATAGATTTAAAGTCTTATGGTGGTTGAAACACTATTTACAACCGTTTTCAGCAATACGTGAAAATATGTTGACGTTGTTTTGGCTTTCTAAATCACATATTTTTTCAAAAGAGGTACTTTATAATTGAGGGTAATTTGTCACTTTAAATACTTCCCAAAAATGACTACCACCCTCACAGTAAAAAAAATTGCGTTTATGATTGTCATTATGGAGAATATTTTGAAAGTTTCTTTCATTAAATTTTAATCAAAATCGGAGGGGATACTTGGGGGATACTTTCTTGGAAGTCAAATGTTGTTGGATTTAATACCTAAAGAGCACAATAAGTATGGCGACGTTTAAAATTAAAAATTTGGCGTGAGATAACACATGACTTTCTTTTACGTTCTACAGATAGGTAAATATTATCAAAAATTACTAAAATATTATTGGCGTTTATTTTAGGACCGATAATTGCAACTATAACCCATCCAAATTGTTGGCTATGTAATACACTGCTTAACTTGTGAGACTTTCTTGAATAACTCGCTTCAACACATTTTTTTCAGAAAAACTAAAGGGTTCATCTAGAAGGGCATCAAATACATTAGAACCCTAGTGAGACTTAAAAAAGTTAGACATTTTCGAGAAAACCACAAAAAACTTAAAAATCGCAAGAATAAAGTAGCACTTCCAGCTAGTGGATTTTAGCCAAATTCTTGCCGCCCTATGCTAGGGAGGTAGAAAATTTAAATACAAAATTGCATTTCACGATGGTTGGTTTTTGAGATTTACTGTTCAAAATTATTATTTTATATACTTCCTGTTACTCGATTTTCAGAAATTTATTGGAGAAAGCACGTAGTTCATATAAACTCCAATTAAATGCCTAAGAAATATACTAAGTTTAAAAAAACCGTTATAACGGATTTCAGTAGAATAGCGGGAAACTAATAATTCAAGAAATATTTAAAAGTGACAGAATTAAAGTAGTATTTCCGGTTCTACGATTTTAACCAAATTCTTGATTTTGGATATAACGATTTTCACGACCCCAAACTGAAATTTTCACTTGGATGACACTTTTAGTTTCCGGTATTTTATTCACAGTTAATGAAAAAGTTACTCTACCGGTTACGCAATTTACGGAAAATCTTTGAGAAATCACTTAGACATATAAAAGAGCACTAATGGCAAGAATACAGTAAATTTGAAAAGAAATAATACACTCCGATTTAGAACAAATCGCAACAAATAGAAAAATGACAAGAGTAAAGTAGAACTTCCGGTTATCTGATTTTAATACATGTCTAGGTGGGTAAAAATTTAAATATCAAATTTTATTATCCTTGAATTTTAGTTTTTGAGATATCCTGTGCACATTCATTCACGTACGCACGCACGCACGCACACACGCACGTTCGCACGCTCGCAAATACATACACACGCGCTCACATGCACGCACGCTCGCACGAATGCACGCTCGCACGCGCGCACCCATGCGCGCATGCACGCACGCTCGCACAAGCATACAGGCTAATTTCTAAGAATATGATTTTCGGTCCCAGGGTACCCATAAACGTGAGTTTCTACTAAAATTTTGACATCGGAGATTTTTGGCGAAAAGAATAATTTCTCTTGTACCTTTATTTTAAATATGGTAAGAGAAATTAAAAATAAATTGCAGTATTTTATTATATAAAGTATGTAATGTTCTAAGTATACGTCATAACCATTAAACTTATCTATACTACAAGGTAGCGAACAAGATAGTTCAGATGTTGTAAAACAATCTTTGCTTTAATCACAGTAACGGAAATGAACATACATGTGGAAGTCAAAATAAATATAGGCCTATGAATAAAGAATACTAAGGAAACGCCCCTCTTATGTAAACTCTTGTAAATTTATGTAGCCAGCGCAGAAGCACCACCACCAGTTGACGAAATCTTTGTTAGTTCATCGGTAAAGTGTTGAGTTGTGAAATTTTCTATTATTGTGTTTGATTTAGTAAAGATATTACTTTGTAAATTAACAAAAATCATGGTTGTATGTGCCACTTGTGGTTGCATATAGAAGTACTAAGAAAACGCCTGGTTTATCATTACAAAGGTAAGTTTTAGTCAGCCGATTTGCTTCTGCCGTATTTAACATTAAATTCTTTCTTATCGTTAATATTTACAAGTATTTTAGAAATATTCACATATTTTGTACATATAATAAGCTACATATTTGTATATATTGTAATGGTTATTTATTTATGTACAGAAAAATATCGATAACAAACTTCAAAGGTTATCACATACACATTAGCGTCCGTATAAATTGTTAAATAACGTTTTGATTTCTTAAGTAAACAACATTGTACAAACTACTTACGTTATTATGAACATACATCTCAATAGATATCATTATGTAGTTCAAATTACTTAAATCGAAATTAATCTTATATTAATTGAATTGCGTTACGATTGTCAAAAATTAACAAATCATTAGCAGTAAGTTTGCAGATTATTAAAATTAGTACATTCATATTAGCCTTACATATATTTTATTATTTTATTTACAGTTTTCAAGTAACTTAGGGGTGTACTGTGTTTTGCTTGTTCTGTGGCAGTAGTTTGTTATGTAAAATACATATTGCTATGCTTCCGTCCTTTTTGTGTTACCGCTACGCTATCTATAGTAATTGTTTACCTCGTAACGGGCTTAACGGAGTGCACGCAACCTGTAAGATAAATAAATTTTCTGCAAGTACCAACGTACTTTAGTTTGCCCGACTAAATATGGGACTCTAAGAAAATTAAATACTCATGGTCACGACTTCTTACCAACTCCTTGACTTGTAGTTCTCAGCAGCCCTCACCTGCGTACTGCTACAATTCTATAAAGATTATACAAAACTTTCTTTGCTTTATGTAATTTAAGAAACGATTCAGACTTTTCTAAATACAAACTTTAATCTAAGGAATTTTATTTTATTCTCAATTCAAATTATACTAAACTCTTAAACTTTGCTGTTCGAAAGTATGTTACACTTCTCGTCTTTGTCCTGAAATTATCGTATCTCTGTCTATATTAGCATAAGTGTTAAATAATGACACAAAAGAAAACTGTGATTAATCAACAAAACTCAAATATTTATTAAAATTAATATAACTTCAAATTCTTCAAATTGCAACTATGCAGAACAATTAACAAAAACTCAAATAAATATTGAAACCAAGTACTTAAATATCCGCAAACCAATCTAAATTACTGTAGTGGTACTAACTTTCCATATAAATTACACCAATCTAAATTACAATAACGGTGTCTGACCACTATCTTTATT
>JAHWXV010477336.1:0-12187 GCA_024586415.1 Phrixothrix hirtus | reverse complement strand
TATATATATATATATATATATATATATATATATATATATATATATCAGATATTAAAAAATACGGGGAAAATCCTCAAGGGCATACTCCGTGAGCCAAAGCAAGAAAAAAGTTCCCATAAACGTAAGTCAGAAAATGCGCTATTTTCGACAAAATCAACAAAATGCCTAATAATATTTATTAATTGTTAATTAGCAAAAAATAATTTATTATTTCACAATAAATGCTCAATGTGGTTACCTCTTCTCTTGATACACCTGTGACATCCCCGAATCATTGATTCGTTCGAAAATTCCGTGATTATTCTTAATCGTCTGACAATCATCTAGGATTATTTGTCGCAGAATATCAACGTTGAGAACGGATGTTGCGTAAACAACTATTTTCAAATACTCCAGATAAATCATGGGAACGAAGCAGCCACAGATGTGGACCACCTCTTTCAATCCATCTGTGCTAGTACGTGTTATTAAATCCTTACGACCTTTCAGTAACTTAGAGAGGTTTGACATTTTGTCATCTTATATCTTTTGTCATAAAAATTCTGAGAATGAAGGCGAATAACTGAAGAAATTGAAAATGATGTGTTGCAAAGTTTGACTGAAGATCCATATATGTTAACCAAGTAAGTGGAATACTCATCTGAGATACCTAAATTTAAAATGAAAAAAATATTATTCATATAAGTATTATACTAGTAAAGGTTTAAGACAAGGAGGTAACGGAAAGCGAAGAACATTTTATCAGATGCTGATCGTCATAATCTGATTAAAGTTAGCAAATTAGGACAATTGATTTAGTTGTCGCCTTAAAACTAAGGAAAGCTAGCGAGATTCAGTCGTTTATCATCCTAAGCTCCGTACTTATTGTAACTACTGAAAAAGCTACTGTATAAACAAAAAAGTTAGGAATTGGTATTCAGAAATCAAAAGATTTGAATCTTTCGTTACATCAGCAGTGTATTATGATTCAAATAAAGAACTGACAAGAAATAATTAAAATGGGTTAAACTGAAGAAACTGCAAGTCTATACATTTGAATAATCTATTGAATCTTTGTAAACCCAGAGGATTAAGTGCATGTGATCACATACTTGGTGTTATGAAAACGTTTTATGAGTTCAATGATAACATCTACCTCTCTACTCTGTTGTGATCAAAACATTGTATTTGAAGCTATTTATAGGAAAGGCGGAATTGGTAGGTCACTATTGTTAGGTAAAAGAAGAAATTCAAAAAGTAGTGCTAAGTGTTTAGTTATTCAAACTAAAGCATCGAGATAAACCTTTTCATCCAAGGAGTTACAAATAAATTTGATGAACTACCATATCGTGTTTAATACGATATAAAAAACTCACATCTACCAAGTGATCCAAAAAGGTTGAAGACAGTTTAAATACCGCGCATTGGTATTTTGGTGACTTTTGAAGCTCAATAATAATTTTTTTAATAATTAGTACTCGTTACTTTTCCCACAAGATATGCCACTGGTTTTAAACAAACAAGTTTTAGGTAGGAAAACAAGGTTATCAACTTTTAAGATATTTTATTTTGGCGGCAAATCAAACTGTCTCCAATCTTTTTGGATCACCCTGTTTATATTAAACAAACGTCTATAATAACTAAACACATCCGAAACAAATTGTGGTGATACATTTATGAGTCTAGATTTAAAATGGATTTATACTCGTAGCAGAAATTAGGAGAGATTCCACTTTTATCGTAGATCATTGGTTTCCCCTACAGAGGGATATTTATAAATCACTAAAGTATTATACCGGTAACACTCCGTCGAACCATTTATAACTTTCTAAGTAAAACAGTCACTTCAATTCAAATCAAAAGAATATTAATTGATCAAAAACGAAGATATGTGTATAGATCAAGATAATCTGAAGGTATACGTAAATTCTTTCAGAGACTATATTAGGTGTTGTTCTTTAATCAGTCGAAATAACTAGGCGAAAAATCATTAGTTTGCTATCATATAATATTGTTTTATTTTTCAACGGTTGTTGATGAGCTTTTTTCTCGGAGTGACCTCGAGAACTTCAGCTTGTCGCTTCGACAAATATATCGTGAAATTACTAGGTTATGTTAAGGAACACTTTAAACAACTAGCGCCCTTTTATATTTGATGTGTTTGTCCATGTGTCTATAAAACATGATAAATTTCATATTTGTACACATTTTTATTTTGGTTACTATTGAATCAAGTTCGTATGATGGTTATATGTAGAAGGAGAGGAGAGCGAAATACAAACGTAATTTTGATAAATGGTACGGGATATACTAGTAAGCATACGTTATCAAAAACATTAGACTTATCTATTATTGCATGTTTCAAAACTACTCCTGTTTTATATGCTGACCACTCGTTACTAAAATATTATTAGTCTCATTCAATATATTGTTTTGACTTTAAATTAAGAATACTTTTTTACTTTTACTAAATTAGCTTTGAATTCCTGAAATTATAATTAAATTATATATTTATTTACAACGTTACTAAAAATTATTTTACCTACTGACTATTAAATTAAATTATTGGTTTTATTCTACATTATTGTGTTCAAGAATTTTCTCATTTAATGTCAGCTAGGTTCTCTAGGTTAGATTATTTATTTTTGATTATACTTAGTTTACAGTAATTCGTGATCAGATTTTGTTGGTGTATTCTAATTTCAGTTTAAAGCTTCTGTGCCATTCTCTTTTGCCAATAGAGATGTTTTGATCGATCTTAAACAACATGTATTTTAAATTGTATAAGTAAACTCGGATTAATTACCATTCATTTCCAAGGCCCTTGCCTTGAGCTTCTGGAAAGACACTGGGATTACTCTAACATCAGCCCGATCACTATGTGTTTTACTTTGTATTGATTAATTCCGTGCATTTTTTTTACTATAATTTATTGAATTATCGATAAATTGTTATTTAACATCTTAATTTAATAACTTATTAATGCAATGTATGTATTATTTGTTTAAATTGTTTTATTTATTTATGTTTGTAAATATATTTATTTTTACTGACAAGAACAATTTCAGTATTCATTTATTAATAATAGTGAACATCTTGAAGTGTCCTCAGCTAAATGCTTATAAGTCATGTCAATTATTTCCTTGGGAACACATTCTAAGTTATCAGTGGAAAGCAAAACCTATCTCACGTTCCATCTTGCTTTAACATGTATACAATTAACTATAAGGGTTCATACATAAACCAACGGACAAAGGGGTTACAGGTAGAAATCTTAGTCAAACTTGAGCGTATGGCTCGGGATTTGATAACATTCGAAGAATATGACTGATTTAAATTATAAACTTTCTAGACACACTAAGTTTGATTCATACTCAGTTAAGTTAATGTATGGATATTATAGGTCGAAGGGACGAACGATCGCCCCCATATTCCCGACTGTCCTGAGCATTATTCAAGAATTCTTATATGTATAATTTCATAAAATTCTTTTCGCATAAAAATTAGACTGCACATGGAAATTTTTTCTTATGTAAGTCAAATGAGTTAATTATATTATACATACCACACTGTTAATAAACTGATCTAAAACTTTGCACCTGCATAATATATTCCAAGAGATATCAATAAAATAATTTAGGTGCTCAAAGTTTTGTCTTTAACTAAAAAATAGCGATGTGAAAGTAATTTCAGAAGTAGTGTCTAGGTAAAAATAATATTGATAGAATCAATGCAATTTTAAGTTCAGATACGTAAATATTAGAACCTAAATGGAATTTGTGAAAATCATAATTAAAACAACTACTCTATTGTTACATAATTCAACGTATACACACTACTACTATGGCAGTAATTCATCAAAAATTTATTTGGCCGACGATTGAATACAATTGTTGCTTTGATGTAATCAACTTGCTCTCTGATTAATGATTTAATTAATTAAATAGTGGAAATCTGCACACCTTTAAGAATTTAATCGGGATTCAAAAGTTTGATCAACGTAACTCGACTTTTTTTTGTAACTCTGAAGGCTTCAATTATTGTAGTCATTTTGTCACACCTACTGGAATTTACCATAACCTGGGGTTATTCCAGTTCAGCACATTGACGTGGACCAGCGATTTTACTTCTCCAGCTCAGAAATTATCAACTACGCCGAATTCGTAAGCATGGATATGAAAGACGAAGCCAGGTATTTAAGAAAAGTTATAGCGTGAATTTTGTCAATTGTACAACATTAACATTGTTTGGAGATCTACCTGTATATATTTAGTTAGTAATAGGATTGTCTTATAAATACTTTAGAGCTTTTAGCCCAATCAGTACAATTCCTGTGCTTCTCGTACAGCGGAAAAGAAATAATTAAGTGGGGCATTGGATTTAAATATTTTGAAGTCTTTGTGTTCTATGAATTATACCAATACGCTTTGTATAAGAATGATTCATTAGGATGTTTCTGTAATATAAATTTCAATTAATAATTTATGAAATAGTTGTATATTTTTATTTCTACGAAATGCATAAAGTTAATTGCAGTCGCATTTTCGAGTCTCGAGTAGATAACAAAATACGATAAGGAACCTGCTTTGAGGCCTGATCGAAACATGTGCGATTATTCAAGACGGTTTTGTGAAGAATTGCATTCAATTGATATTACATATTGCTGTCTTTTGTACGTATAAATTATACGGATGTGGTTCGCTTACTTTTATTATTCAACTTCCGTATCTTAACGTCGATTCCATGAGATCGAGTAGTTATTGCTTTTCGTTGATCCGAAATCTGTATTATTTCTTGATGTTACGACTACTTAGTTTAGTTCTTACCGATGATTAGTTCCAAATGCCGGCTGTGTTGGATGGCGACACCGTCATGTCTTGTCTGGTTGTCAGATCCTTCCGGGGTAATACCGAAAAGGTGATTGTTGCGTAAACACACGTTGGACGCCGTTCGTCTTTCGTGCTTAGAGCCTGCTTCCGAATACATCTTCTATTTTTCATGATGAAGACACGTGAGGAGATAGTCTTATCTTAAGAGATTGTACATATACATATTATTTTGTTTTGTTATGCTCACTACTAAGCGATGTTTAGTAAAATCAGTATAGATTAGGTATAAATTATTAATTCACCGCTTCCGGAATAATTTCTCTTAGGTTTCTGTTCTCTTTTATTTTTGAATTCGACGATGTCAAATAATGTAAAAAATCAATTTCATGCAATGTCTGTAGACTAATCTGCATGAGTTACAACAGATTTTCTTAATTTAAAATTCGTAAAACACGCTCCGCAATTTATATTGATTTTTCCCTGTGTGGATTTTCATTTTATATCTTTCATTTACTTTATAATTAAGCAACATTATCATTTGAATGAACGTTCTGCGAATTTTTTGGGAATGGTTGTTACTTCTGTAAACGTTTAAGCTGGAACAATATGCTAATGAATGACTGGTTATTGAACTTCAGTTTATAATCACTTACCGTATTTTTAGTATTTAAATATTCCGTTCTGACAGCCAGCTCTTAGATTGGACATACTTTTATGAATCGATTTGTTTGATTATACTAAGATAAGTCAGATATAGGTGATTAATAATGTCATTATCTTACAGCCTTTGGGATTAATTGCGAGATTATTGTATTGCATTCAGTATTTTGAAATGTTGAGAAATTAAGCTTTGGAATGCATACAAATTCGTTATTCTTATAAGTCGATTTATAGTACTATATTTGAGATATTTTAAATTTTACTTGTTTTATGTTACACTTTAAAATATACACCCTGATGATGATCTTTTAATTTAGTGACCGAAACATATGTAGGTTTAATATAAACAATAAATATTTTGGGAAACTAGGTTTTGAGTCATTACTGAATTAATTGTTTCCCATTGGAGAATAATGGATCTCAACAAATATCTTATAAGTAACTTGTACCTTCAATTTTATCCTACTGTTCTATTATAAAGAATAAAAGAAACGTTCATGATTTCTTGTTGTTCAGAATTTTGCTTTATTACATCTACAATCCTATTAACTTTAATTGTTCAATACTCAGTGCAACTACGAGGTATATTCGTAAAATGCGAATCTAAGCAGATCTAATTAAACGTTATTTAATATAATTACTTCTTTCTTATCTAGGTATCGCACCTGACGTATGTTTTCGTAATTTCCGCATACAAAGCAAGTGAAGAAAGTTCCTAAGGGTAAGATTGTGCAACTAAAGCTTTCACAAATGGCATGGTGCCCAATTCTATATTTATTTGTTATAATCTCAGCCATCTACCTTTACTATTCTAATTTTTAAATGAAAAACAACGGTCCGCGATCCGAATTCCACATCTTTTTGAGCTGCCGTGCAATATGCGTGTAATTGTGCTCCGTCTCGCGGATATATATATGTTTGGTATGAAAGCACGAAACACGTGGTATAGTTAAATTTAAAAGTCAACCGCTTATGTTGGTATTCGCTGGAAAATAACAACTCTTGTTATCTCAATTTTATAACCTTAAGAAAATCTATGTTAGTTTTCCAATCTAGTTTGTACACGAATTAAGGTTTAGCGAAAATTAAACAATAATTAGCAAGCGTATCTTGCTCTCTACCCCATAATTGTCGCAATTAGAATAAGTTCATTACTGGAAGCTTTTATTTAATTTTACCTTTGTAACAGTTATTTAACATAATTATAATTATTGTTTTTTGGTCCTCAAATTTCAGTTAAAAAAAAACACAGATTGGTTTAGGCAGTTTTTTTCATTCTTGTACGAGGATTGATCACTTTGCTCCACTACTGACTTACTTACAGTAACAATATTGCAAAATATGTGACTTCTATTTCTCAACATAGTCCCCATTGAGTTTAACATATTTGTCCCATCGATGTTCTAACATTTCTAAAACTTCTCGGAAAAAAGATTGTTCAACCTGTACAAACCACTAATTTACCGCACATATCACCTCATTATCTGAAGAAAATCGGGTTCCACGCAAGTGTTTCTTAAGTTTCGGAAACAGTCGGTAATGACTGGGAGCTAGGTTTGGCGAATATGGTCCATGGTCCACCAATTGAAAGCCTGCTTCAGCTATTGCAGCCTTAGCAATGGCAGATGTGTGGCTGGGTGCGTTATCCTGATGCAAGAGAACACCTTTGAGCAACTTTCCCCTATGTTTTTCTTTAACTGACTGTTGCAATTTGGAAATGTAATTAGGAAGCCCACTAAAATTACACCTTCGGCGTCCTAAAACACTGATAACATGACCTTCCGTACCGATGGTTGCATTTTAAATTTTTTGGGTGGTGGATATTACTGACGTGTCCATTTCTTGCTTAGCATTTTTGTCTCTACATCATAGTGGTAAAGCCAAGATTTATCCATGGTTACAAATTAGGCAAGAAAATTCTCCTTGTCTTGTCTATACCGTATTAAAAGGCGGCTGCAAATGTCTATTTGTGTCTGCTTGTGAGGAAACTGTTAACATTCGTGGTACCCATTTTGCAGACAATTCTTTTATCTCCAATTCCTTCTGAATTATATTGTATACCACATGACATAATAGGTCTGTATCTTCAACTATTTGCCTAATGGTCACTCGTCGATCTTACAGCACGAGATCATGAACCTCTTGGGTGGTGATAGTTGTGGACTCTCCACCTGCATCACATTTAAATTCATGGCACCATCTTTTAACTATGTCATATGATACTGCAGACTACCCTAATGAATCCACTAAATCTTGGTGAATTTTAGTTCGAGTCATTTGTTTTAATTGCAGGTACTTAATAACATCTTCATTTCACTACTGATTTGTAACTCACTCGGAATCAGACGTTTACTACATACAAGCGCTAACAGGTTCAAACTTGTAATTTTGTAGTGTTTGTCAACACAGCCGAGACTACTTTACGTGAAAATAAAGTTACTTTGGCGTACAAATGAATCAGGGGTGGAGCAAAGGGACCAGTCCTCGTACATACATATATTCATTATTTGTATTTTCATAGTTACTGTTTTAGTTTTGAATAAATAAATAAATATTATTGAATTGATTAAAATTTTTTATTGTTTGGCAATATAAAACATTTTCGTTTTGTTCGGATGTATTGACATGTACCCTTCTTTTACTGAACTATGTTAAGGGAATTAACCTTGTGCATGTATTATTTGAATATTACTCCTATTATCTTTAGGTATAAGTGAATTTATGGGCAAAGACGTTCCATCACTCTATAATTCAAAAGTAGGGGTCCAGAAGGGTCTAGAGGCATCATCATAAAGCAATTGTTAAATATGAGACTAAAGATCAAGGAAATATTTGTATGGTTGATTTGTCCTTCGCAAGGATTAGTATCTTTTTTAGAAAATAACTCTATGCAGATAATGTTTCGAATCAGATATCGGAAACCACATTTAGTGCCCTTATTAATTTTGATCTACATTATGCTTACTTTTGAACATTCCAACGGGAAGTCGAATAAAGTGTTACTCAAATCATTCCAGTTCACGAGTGCTGTTAGCCAAAGTCCATATTACCCCGATGTACCACTTCTAACAAAGTTCAAGTCTCAATACCGATTTTGTACCGATACATGAGACGCCAAAAAACGGTTAACTTAGAAGTGCAAAGATCACGTAATTTTTACAGAAAAAGTTTTCTGCTGGCCTGGCCTAACCCCCAGATCACACTAGACATCATGCAAATGACTTATTAAACAGTATAGTTTAGGTAATTACAAATCAAAAAGGGTAAAAAATTTTGATTGTTTTCAATATTAATATACTTATACACATTAAGTTGTAGACTGCATTGTGGTATAGCTTGCACAAGTGTTAATTGTAGAGTGCCATGCAACAAAAACCTGACTACACGTGTTGTTAATGTCAAAGGTATTGTTAAAACTAAGTTTTGATTTCGGTTATTTGCATTATTACAGTTTTTATTAAGTTAAAACGTTATTGTGTTATAGTTTAGTTGTTTAGTGTTCAGTTATGTTCACGTTTACAAACGATGAATACGCTGATATGCACTTCGTTTATGGTTTTTGTAATGAGAGTGCAGCAGAAGATGTTTGAGAATACCGAAGAAGGTTCCCAAATCGTCGAAGTGTTTGTACGCGGTATTTAGTTGAAAAAGAAGCATTTCCAAATGCATCTTTTGAATGTCCAATACAGCAAATAGGAAACGAGGAGAACCTCATTCTTAAAATGGCGGAGAAGGATCCAAAAACCAGTATTTGTCAATATCTACACGAGCTCACGTCCCTTGAATAAAAGTATGGAAAACTTTCAAACGCCATGGTCTTTATGCGTTGCACCATATAAGCACTTCTACCGGAAGATTTAAACAAACACGTCGAGTTTTGCAATTTTATTATTCAAAATTCACACCATATTAGCAGAATTTTGTTTAGCGACGACGTGACTTTCACAAGAAACTGCATAATGAATCATAGAAATTCTCACGTTTGGTCCTTCGAAAATCCCTATGAAACAACACAGACTGGTTTTCAATACCGATGAACAGTAAACGATTGGATTATTACCTATGGGGCATATGAAAAGTATGGTTAATGAAATCCCATATCGAACTGTATGAGAACTAAAACAACCGGTGTGAAGACAGCCACGGTTTTAGATGTGGCAACACTGTTTCGTAACTTCATACATGTCCAAACATTGTTACATATGACATTATTTAAGGGAGGTACTAAATTTTTCATTCATAGTACCTAAAGGCGTAATTCACCCCCACTTTTTGCTAATACATGTCTGTTAAATTTTATTGCGCATTATTAATTACTGAATTGAATACATTATATCGATGTAAATAGTAATTTGCCACCAACCGTCCTTAAGAGGGTAGTGCACCCCCACTTGTTTATTAAGCGATGTCTGTTAAATTTTGTTGCGGATTAGTAATTATTGAGTCAAATACATGCATGTGATTACTTATCACCAGTGGTTCTTACGAGAGTAGTGTACCCCACTTTTTTACTAAGCGATATGCGTTAAATTTTATTACGGATTATTAATTATTTAATTGAATAGATTATACCATAGATCGTTATTTGCCGCCAACCATCCTTGGAGGGTATAGCACCCCCACATTTTTTTATTAAGCAATGTCCGTTAAATTTTGTTGCAGGCAATTAATTATTGAATTCAATACATTATATCGATGTAAATAGTTATTTGCCATCAACCGTTCTTATGTGGGTAGTGCACCCCCGCCTTTTTATTAAGCGATGTCCGTTAAATTTTATTACGGATTATTAATTATTGAATTTAATACATTACATGATTGTTGATCTTCGCTTGCCACCAATAGTCCTTAAAACGGTAGGTTCTCGCCACTTTTTTAGGGAGATATCAGTTAACTTTTATGCCGTATTAGTAATTATGGATTTAGTTAAATAATTTTGTTCTACCCATGTAATCACAAATCTATGGGAAATTTTGATCTGACTAAAGTGATATACAGGGTTTTTAATGTAACCCGTTCATTAAATATATTTTGAACTTCCTGTAAATGTTAAAAATTCAAAATCTGTATTAGTAATAACTCATTCAAACATTTTCAAATAAAATATTTCGAGTTATCGGTCACTTCCGGTTATAACCGAAATCGAGATAAACATCCTTACATTAAATAGAATGTCACAATTTTTTCTTTTATTTTGATTGAACTCAATTTTTGAAATTGCTAGAGTGAATATATTTTATTACAAAAGTTAACGGTTCCTGGGATATTTTGATTTCTTTGAATATTTTCTCATTTGCTTCATAATATTCAGATCTGTGTATTTAGAACGTTATTGCCAATATTTCAATAAAGGGTTAGAGGTAAGTAGGCATAGGGAATCAGTTCACCTAGAAATTAATTTTCTATCCAACAATATAATAATATATGGGATGTCCCATTTGAACAAATTGCTCGAGTTGAACGTTACATTTTGAAATCATAATATGCAAGCAAAAAATTAAAATATCCTCGGAAGCGTAAATTTTCTGAATAAACAAACTCACTTTAAAAAATCCTCTAGGATCAAAAAGAAAGAAAAGTATGACTTGCTGTTTAAACTATTTACATCGATATAATGTACTCAATGCAATAATTAATTATCCGTAACAAAATTTAAAGGACATTGCTTAATAAAAAAGTGGGGGTGCACTACCCTCCTAAAGACGCTTGGTGGCAAATAACGATCTACATCAATATAATCTATTCAATTCTATAACTAATAATCCGCAACAAAATTTAACTGATATCGCTTAATAAAAAAATGGGGGTGCACTACCCTCTTAAGGACGGTTGGTGCCAAATAACTATTTACATCGATATAATGTATTCAATACAGTAATTAATAATCCGCAATAAGGTTTAATAAACATCTATTAGTAAAAAAGTGGGGGTGAGCTACCCCTTAATGGACTATGAATGAAAAATTTAGTACCTCCCTTAAATAATGTCATATATAACAATATATGGGCACGTACAATACTGCGTAATAAATTTTAGACATACTCTATTATACGCAGTTATGAAGCAGTGTTACCACATCTAAAACTGTGGCTAGAAAATCTGTGGCTGTCTTCACACCGGTACTAAAACACAGCATATTAGATGCTGCGACGTGTGTTAGAAACGGTCCAGAAATTATTCATAGACAAACAATGTCTTTTTTAAAGAGGGTATGAACTTGCTTGCGAGGGGATGGCAACCATTTTGAACAACTATTGTAGTAGGTTAGTGCTATTAAAAATTATTAGAAGCATAATTTGGTTACAACTTAAAATGTCTACAACTACGTTAATATTGAAGATAATGAAAAATTTTAGTCTTTATTTACTTTCTCTTATTTATATGAAATATAGAATAGAGAAAGTATTGTTTTCGTCCAAAATTTTCGATGTCAAAATTTTAGTGGAGATACACGTTTTGGGGCTCCCTGAGTACGAAAAACGTGTTTTTAAAAAGTGGTCTGTCTGTGTGTGTGTGTGCGCGCGCGCGTGTGTGTATGTGTATGTGTGTGTGTATGTGTGTGTGTTTGTGTGTGTGTGTGTGTGTGTGTGTGTGTGTGTGTGTGTGTGTGCGCACGCGCGTGTGAACAAAATATCTCGAAAACTAAAAGTCGTAAATAAACAAAATTTTATATTTCAGTTTGTATCCATCCTCGCACGCGACTGCAACAATTTCACTAA
>JAHWXV010477328.1:0-11177 GCA_024586415.1 Phrixothrix hirtus | reverse complement strand
ATATATATATATATATATATATATATATATATATTCGTAAAAGGTAGAGCGATAGAATCGGACGTTCTTGGATTGTCCCTCCGCGGGCGCCATTTTCCTTTCCCTCCTGTAACCGTTCAAAGCGGTATCTTTCTGTTACGGGACTGAGAAGAATTATTTATGTTTTAGTAACCGGGTTTGCTCATCGGTTCAGGTCTGGGTTGGTTGGGTCTCATGGTTAGTTCTAGTGGACGTTGAAGTTTCCTTCAGTAAAGCTTTGTAGCTCGCTGTCCTAAATTTAAAAAAGTTAAGTATTAAAATGGAGCGACCGCTAAAAGAGGTCGCGACTTCTTATCCGAAACGATCTTTCGGTAATCGGGAATGTTAAAAACTATATTCGGCGGCCATGACAAGAGGTGTAAACCTTCAAAAGTAGATCTATTCTCAATGATAAAATAAAAATATAAACAAGTAATTTAAATCAACGATTCAGAT
The DNA here is from genome assembly GCA_024586415.1 of Phrixothrix hirtus. Taxonomy (NCBI): domain Eukaryota; kingdom Metazoa; phylum Arthropoda; class Insecta; order Coleoptera; family Phengodidae; genus Phrixothrix; species Phrixothrix hirtus. Next base: position 10,703 of record JAHWXV010477328.1, on the reverse strand, counting down.
ATCCAATACATATTTACTGGAGGCTATAATTAATAATTATATATGAATACAATTTCGGTTTAGTGCGAACTGAAGCTTTTAGTGTATACGCACGCGTCGCGACATGAAATTAGTTTTTAGTAAGCGCGGAATGTCACTTTGTAGCTTCGCTAGAAATACTGACCATCCGTTCGAGCTTTTCTGGTCGCCTAATACTTTCACTATACCAGTTCAGTATCTTTCGGGAAGGGAGCGAGGTCACGTCACTCGGGGACAGACGATACTCGTGAAAATGATTTATGCGGTTCAGTCAATAATAGTTTTTACTTGTCCGCGACAGATTCCACAGGACGAGCTAAAATATCATAAGAAGGAGCCGTCAGCGTCAGGCGATCCCCCGCTACCAGAGAAACACAGAGATAGCTGACGTTTGCACCTGCGAAAAGTCCAAGCGACGCCGACGCATCCGCTACAGAATCAACACGAAGCGTGGGCAGGCTAATTAAATCTTATTGTCGGGAGCAGCTCGCTACAGAGACAACGCAGGTGCTTCAGACAATAAGTTCTTTATGATCGGGTGTCCAACAGGTATGTTCTACACCTACAGATGTCTGAACAAGTTTTGCAGTTGCAAATACTGCGCCAGTGGTTTGTAATTTAAGTAAATCGAAGCGGACGGTTTACGTTCTTAGCGATTTAACAAAGCGCTTTTTAAATGCAATAAAATTGCTTCGGTGCGTGCACTACCTCTAGCGCGTGGACTCGGGGGCTCTCGGTGAAGATGCACATGCGAGCCTTGGTGAAGTTAATGTTGCGGTCTTCTCGTACAAACGCGGACGCCCGAGAAGTATATGTCGAAGTCTTTACGGTTTCGCGGTTGAAGTCATAGTAATCCTTGTTCAATGAAAGCTTCGTTCTTTTATACAGAATTTGTTTATGTCGTTCTCTGCTTCACGAACGTAGCTTGATAACACTTATTCATTCTTATACTATTTAATAAGCGTATCATATGCATGCTTTGATTAAAAATTTATCGGTTGCGAAATATTGTGCAATCCTACTTAATATGCTTTAGTTAATTACGTACGGTTTTTAATTTTGCTTTTATTAGCTTGATTATTTCCGTTGCAATTTTCTAATTTGTATTTGACCATTTAATTGACATTTCAGTTATTGCATAATATTTCGCTATCTTGTTTGAATTTTCTTAATTACTACAATTAATATTTTATATACGCTCGGTTTAACGACTATTATTTACTTGAAATTACTTCGCGGTCACTCACTTCCTAATGTCTTTTACAATGTCTTATCATACTAATCTTTAATAAAACTCGCGGAACTGTAAGACGCGCAGATCTGTTGCAAATCGGATTCTGCGCCGTAATTACACTTTAACATGTTCTGCGGGAACTGTTACAAAATGTGTAATTTTAAAGGTAGGGACTTAAAAATTAGTCTAAAGGGAAGAAGAAACAATAGTAACTTATTCATACAAAGCAAACGCTTCGAAGTCACCGCCAACGTCTATTCTTATTTCTTTTCATAAAACTAAGGTCGTATTATTCCTCTTTTGGAAAGACTACACCAAACTGTTACCCTTAGACTGTGGAGAGGCCGTTGGTGTAATTCACTTGGGTTCTCCACAGTCCAATAGCGGCAATTTTGCCTATTAACGTAGCCGTCCAAGTTAAAATGAGACTCATCATTCATCATGCTTACCATATTTTTATCTTCCAGAATTCCCATCATGCGCTAATGAGCTGTATCCGTTGACAATAGTCATTTGGAAGCAACTTTTGAACAATCATGGTTTTGTAAGAGTGGAATTTTAATTTATTATTGAGGATTCGCTGCAGACTTCAATGACTCATTCCTAGTACAGCTGTCTCATTACTTCGAAGAAACTGCTCTATGGCAAACACAATGTTCTACGGACCAACACGCCATGTCTACTAAACTATCAATTGCATACATGAGGAGAACTCTAGCATTGTACGCCCCTGCCATCGATTGTACTACTCGTTTGAAAAACGTGCGATTCTATTTTATCATGTTGTATAATATGAAATTCATTAAATACCTCATTAATCACCGATTAGTAAATGTCCCCAAGCTAAAGAGCTACAACCATTCGAATATATAAAACGTTTATCGTCCCTTGAATTCAGGATGATTTTGTTTAGATTAACCGCATATATTTCATGTGTTTGTGTTCTAAAAATATTCTACTTCCCAAATAATGGCACGTTGGTATTTAAGGGCAGGTGTTACCCTAAATATTTTGATACATATTTAACATTTTGACAAAGATTTAAGACATTTATGATAAAATTGAGGGTTCTAAAAGTCGCTGTAATAAAGTGCACTTCATATAAAAATAATTAGAAGTTTCTATAACCATCTGTTCACGGCCTTATTTGTTAATCAAATTGTTTCATTTTCAGTTAACAACAACAGATTATCATCTTTGAAGCTATGAAGTAGTTATAAATCGGAAATAATAATTGTTTTGTCTATTTAAATTTAAAAAGTAAGCTCAAATAGTACATTTTATGAATAAAAATACACTGATAATCATTTATCAGCGTCTTTAACTTAAATGATTGATTACTTCTAGATTGAACGGGCGGGTGCTGGATTTCAACTTTGATTAGATCTTGATTGTCAGGTGTTTGAATTGACTAATTTTTATATTTTAAATATGCCAAACTTTACAACTTAGTAACAAGTGAAAATTCAATAACATCAATTCTCGTGATTTACGTTTTAACCGTACTTCGATTCTAAATTAATAAATGCTATTGAAATATGTGCTTGCAGATGTCTATCAAGCTGTTATATAATTCAATTAGATCAGAAAATCGTGCAGACTATAATCAAGTTTTATTTTCCTATTAGTATATTGACTTACTTTAACGCATTAAATGGTTTATATTTATAACAAATATTCGACATTCTATTTTAAAACCAATTTAAAACTAAGCATTTATACCTTAGGTTAACCAGGTTACAACTTCCTATTTTGTATAAATCGTTGTGTAATATTTTATGTTTTAATAACTATATCTTCAAAATGATCAATTTAAGCTGACACGTTTTTCATTTTACTTCACACATAGTTTCAACATACTAACGCCAATTTTATGGATTATCCAATACGCTACTTTGCCTTAGCCATTTTAACACCGAACGCCAAATTGTTTACAATACGACTAAAACTAATTATTTTCCTCCAAATACAGTTAACAAATTATACAACAAATAACAAAATAAATTTGATATCTCTAACAACACAGCGCTTATTCCTATCTATAAAGATTTCATTAACTACCATTCAAGCCCTTTTTATGAAGACGTCTCTAACCAAATAGCCAGTGCCCCTTTTAAACGCAACATCAGTTTCTTACAGATGTGTACCTGACTTAAAAATTAATTTTAGTAACAACATTAAAAATCATACATATATTATACCCGAGCAGGCTTAGTTTATTAAATGCCAAATTTGCTGTAACATTGAAATCGCACCCAATAGATATGTAACAACACACGATTCCTTATTATTACTTTTAATTGTTCTCCTTTTAGTAAATATTTTATAGTTTCTATATATAATTTTAATCTCCTTGAAAATTATAACATTTTGTTTACCTCCAACAACCAAACTGTTACAGAACAGCTAAAGTTTTTATATTAGCTTAATAATCCTGATTCACATATCAATCATAACACAAAATTAATTAATGACATGATACCGATGTGCTATGTTTCAGTATCAGAATTCTTTAAATATAATATTAATCAAGCGATATAGATTTTTAGATCTTTCCAAAGTCTATTTTATTCAATTTTCATTATTTTAATACTAAGTTTAAAACTTTTATTAGAACCTCCAGGTTACAAATGTAACTGGTTTTTCTATAAAACTTTATTAAATAATTATACAATATGTTATTAGTAAAAATGTATATCCTACTTCAACGTCTTAATAGATTCTTACATTGTTTTGAACTAATGATTTCATATAATTTTAGATTAAATCACAAAGTGTTTTATACGTTAGTTATGTTCCCATTTATCATTACTGCTTTACAACGTTACCGTTAAATTCTAATATCTCTCTGTGGATGCTTTTATTCCATATGAATTATAAACGATAACATGAACGATATTCTACTTCAACCAATTAACGTATATGTAATGAACCTACAAACAAATCGTCATTCAAATATCTTTGGAGAAGGCTAAACTGTTAATTACATTTACCATTTCTAATATGCAATTTTCAAGTTAACAAATATTCAACAACTAAAGATGATGCAACTACAATACATACATTATAAAAACAATTTTCATTACATACAAATTTAATCTAGCGATCCGTCAAAGACAATGTACACTTTGCTCAATCTACGTTTCATACCGAGGGCGTAACCACTCCGGCAATAGGTGTACATATATGACGGCAATGTTCGTAAATGCACTAAGCAATGCGGCAATGGACAAAAATTCTTCAGCATTGCATAGACAATACCAAAAATGCCCGGTAATGTACCAGCAATGCTTGTCAATACGTTAGTATTGTCAGCAATGTTCGAAAATTATGAGGAATGCGATGCAGCAATACAGCATTGTTAACTTGTTTATACGCGCAAAACTAATTCATTTGTATGCAAAGATGGCGGTATCAATGTTATAATTTGTTTATGTGCGTGAAAAATAGTAAGTGTGTACGTACATACATATGTATGTTTTATATCACGTCAATCAGTCAAGTTTATCGTTTTTCAAATTTATGAGAGCTTTTCGGCGGATTGTGTTTAGTTCCACTATTTAAATTAACCTAACAATTTTACAGTCAGTCAACATTGAATTTTATTTATAAAAAAAGAAAATCACGGCACATGCTTTGAGTATTAAAAAGATTATTTCCGTTGTAACTGATTTCCTAATTTAATCCAATACAAAATATTATCAAGTTGTGCCATTTTCTTGGCTGCAGATTAAAAGTTGTTCATTTATCGTACCTGAAGTACTGGATTAACGGAAATCTTAGCTCTAATATCACTAACATTTCCAAAATTTTCTGTCTACCAAGTGTATATCATTTGTCCTTAAGTTCTCAATCCATATTTGAAAACGTATTGACTCAGCAAAATATTAATTTCCTTATTATTTATTAAGACGTTTGACAGTTCTGTTTATGAAATAATGTCAACGTTTTCCTATTTAGAAAATTATGCTTTTATAATCATTGGATCGTATTTCAGTATGTTACAATATCTTTTGTATGTAACATTTTTACTTCTAAAAAATCCACAACGTGAGTAGCTTTTGGACTAATTTCATCATCATATATTCGATACAAGTTTTTATATATTTTTTTATAAACAGAACTATTCAAAATATCGATAAATAAGAAAGATATGAACATTTTTCTAAGGCAATGTGTTTTTTAAAATAGTCTTCATGCGTGCAATCAAGGTCAAATGACACAAATTTTGAGAGAAAATAACCAATGAAAATATTAGTGCTTTAAAGATAAAATTTTCACTACTTTGTTATATACAATCTAAACTACAGTGCCAAATTTGAATTTGGATTTTATGAGTTGTAATAATTACAAATACAATATACAATATACAGGGTGTTCAGTAAATAATAGGCCATATTTCAATGGCGACTTCCTTAGTTTAAAATTGGCCCATTTAGACCAATTTATTTTGGTGCCATTTTGCTTTTATAAAAAGTTATGGGCACTGTAAGGAATTTATTTGATTTTCTTTTCACGAAAAATCGTTCGCTTTCGAATAGAAACATCTTGATATTTTTTGTGAAAAATGTAAAGGGCGCTTGCAACATTTCAAAGATAACCATTGTTTTCTCATATTACTGTATGACGTAGCCCTATCTTACTAAAGGTAGAGATCATGCAATTCGGTTAAGATCAATCGATCCACAAACTTTTATAAATAAGTGCACGGTATTTATCTGCATCCAAAGTTTCATTTATAAAAGCGAGTTCTATTAATTTATCACTCAGAATATCATACCAGCCATTTGAACTAAATCTATTTTGAGAATTACGTCCCATAATGTTCAGGTTTTTCCCTACTACAGCATCGCTGCTGCAAATATTCTGCAAACGTTCATCGCTGAATGTTTATCGAAAATGCATTATTGCTGAACATGCATTCATAGAACTAGATCATTTTCGTATAAAACATAGGATCTTCTCGTAGTTGCACTAAATACCATATACAAAATTCTAATCTTCGTTCCCTATCATTTTCTCAGACAACATGAATTTTGAAGCAACATAAGGTTTAAATTTGTATTTTAAATAGAATGAACTGTGCTGTTCGATGTTCTAAAATTGTACGCAATTTCTGGCATAAAAGAATAAGATTTCCATATATACTTAGTGACATAGAAATTGCAACACCAAGGAGGAGTAGGAATTTCTTAATCAAAATTGGTAGATCTGTTCGGCTGACATTAAATAATAATTGATTAGCTTTTGAGATCAAGTGGTAATGTGATAGCGTCACATTTTATAATTGTTATAATTTTTAGCTAACTTTATCGGTCTGTGTTTTTCGTAGGATTTGTTGTTCTTTTTCATTGTTATTATTGTGATTGTCGTTCTTTTGTTAACGTGGTTTGTTTGTTTGATCATGCCTAGAGAACGGCAACGAGGATATTATCGTCAATTAAGCGGAGTTTGAATTATTGGTTTCCGCAAAGTTAGTTCTTCATTTAGGGAAATTGCTAACCGTATTAATTGAAATCGGTCTACTGCTATGCAGGTGTGTCATGCATGGTTTGAAGATGGCCAAGAACATTGTAAAATAGGAACCGAGGCATCAAAGAGAACGAATGAGCGTCAAGATCGTCGCTTAAGGCAACTTGCATTTGGAGAACGATTTTCCTTTACTCGGGTAGTTTGTGTTCAATGGTTTGGTGACGAAGGTCGTCTTGTAACCCTTGTAACTATTTATATCCGAATTCCAAGTTTTGGGTTAACATCATTTCGTCCGCAACTTGTGCTTCCTTTGACTTCAGAACATTGTCAGCATCGATTATAATGGTGCAATGAACAATGCCATTGGCATTTTCAATGACGTCGTGTTGTCTTTAGTGATGAATTTAGATTTTATTTAGGAATGCGCGACGGTCTTATGAGACTCAGAAGAAGACCGGCGAACGATGGAATCTTCGATTTACAACAGAGAGGCATGTACACCGCACTGTGGGTGTTAAGGTTTTACGGTGTTATTACTTATTGCAGCAGGTCTGCCTTGGTGTTTATTCGAGGCAATATGACATTACAACGGTATATTGCGTAGGTGATTGGAACACATCTTCTGCCATACTTACAAGAGCTCAAAGATCCATTATTCCAGCAAAATAATGCACATCCACATATAAGGTTGTCCTTGAAATTCTTTGAGCAGGCACCGATTTATCTTTTGCCCTGGCCTCCAAGATCTCCAGATCTTGAACATGTATGAAACATAATGAGTAGAAGGTTGCAAAATTTGCAACATCCTTCTTTGACTTTGGAGGCCTTGAGACATAAGGTGTAGCTTACATGGAAGGCCATACCCCAAGATGAGATAAATAACCTTATTTAATCAATGCCACGGCGTGTAAATGAATGTGTAACTCATAAACACCGCACCACACATTATTAACAGTTATTATAAAATTTTGTTTAATTAATAAATATTTTCCCTCCAAATTTTGATCATATTACTATAACATAGGTGAATATTACTACCAAATTTCATCCGGAAATTCATACCCCTTCCTGGCGTTGCAATTTCTATGTCACTGAGTATATAAAAGAATATTCAATTTCAAATATTTGTGCTTGTATTCACGTTGGGTTGATTTTAAGAGAGGCATTATCTAGACAAGACGATTACTTCTTCTCCTATTTGACGTTTTTTTTACTGCTTCTCGTTCGTGTATTCTTATAAAATGAACGATGTGACACTTGAATCTATAGCAATCCTTAATCTTTGTCTACTTTGCTATTTCGCCTCCTTTAATAATTCTTGGAATGACTCCGACGACCTGCCTTTATGGACACCTCTTTCTGGAATCCGTTTGATATCCACAGAATAAATAGGATTGGCCTTAAAGTCATTGATCGAGTATTGTGTAGGAGTGTGCTTCAACAATTCAAGACAATTTTTTAAAATGCGTGAAAACGTATTTTTCGGAATAGATTCTCGTTACTTAACTTTTCATTTCTCCAAGACTTTCCTCCATTTTATTTCAAGAGTTGTAAGAAAACGACCTGTCCAATGGCTGACACGAGTGTGTTGCGTCAGATGGCAACAGAGCAAATCTTTATTTTCTTCACATATCTCTGTTAACTTTATGGCGATGTGACTGGCCAAACTATGCTCTATAATCGCCTTCAGATGATTCTCTAATTGCCAAATATATGGCAGGGCAATTACCTTCAAACCACCCAAATCTTGAGCAATCTAAGCGAGTACCTAAAAGTCCCTCTTCTATCCAGGAGTGATACAACTGCTTGCATTTATGCGAAGTTTTGTATGTTACCTATCTAGCTATGAAAGCAACACATTGGAGAACAAACAAAATTTTATTTTTCTATGTAAGACCCATTGATACTAATACACTTACTCCAACACTTTTCTAATGACGTTATGGCTTCGAAGACAATTCTTTTGGTAAATCTTCAAAATATGCCTTCAAGGCATTATTAGATAAAGAGTCACACGCTATCAAGTGTTTTTTGAGTTTTGGAAGGAGATAAAAGTCACACAGGGTAAGGTCAGGACTGTAAGGTGGATGTTACAATTCCTCAAAAGCAGATTAATTGACTACTTCTTGAGCAATTCATGCTTTTTGCTCTCTACAGTTGTGCACAAGCAGAGCTTTCTGAGCATAATTGTAGCGTCGTTTTTAGCGTATACCCATTTTCATGTTCTTAATGTGCCTTTGTAGACATTCTCCGTTATGGTAGATAATTCTAGCATAAATTCTATTAAGATTATCGTCTATGCGTCCCAGAAAACTGTGACCACCATTTTCCCCGAAAAAATGCACCTTAGCCTTCTTGGGAGGAGGAAAGCCCTTGCACACTCGTTGTCTGGATTACTGTTCCGTTGTATGGTCCTATTTGTGTAACCAGGTCCCGTTTCCAGTTATAATTCTAAAAAAGATGTCTTTGTCTTGGAATAAAGCAGTCCAATTCTCCTCGGAAGTTTTATGATGCTTCTGTGTTTAAGTTTAAATCATTAAGTTTCGCTTCTTTAAACTAATATAAAAATTCCAAATGTTAAACGATGGAACCAAACAAAGATGGCACTACAAAATGTCACAGAAATTTGATATAAGAAAATTATCGCGATAATGTATTATTTTCATGGATAGGTACTACATATGGAGGTAAGCAATAACTAGAAACTGTATTGGCGAACATAACTGAGGTGTTAGACTTTGTAGTATCCGTCAACCGTTCAGGATCTTTATAGACTTGTCGCGCAATTCCTTTTTTCTTACTAGGTTAATCACACATTTAAAAATAACGTCCCAATCCATTGCAGCCATATTGATATTGAAATGTTTATCTTTTCTAGATTTTTTTTCAAATATTTCTTTACAATGAACCGTATTTCCAGTTCGGTTAACAGAAATTCACAATTCCTTGATATTTTAAACTCTTTCATAGTGCAGCTTTTATCATTAGGGCATAATGCAGTAGCATGTCCGTAGTTTTTCGTTTTCCTCCCAATCACTCTTCTATTTATTACACTTTTTGGGGGTATATATTTTATAGCCGCCTTCCGCGCACTCAGTTCTTTCTTTCGCTAAGTTTCCGTTGGGTTAATCACAGTATGATTTACTCTCAAACACTTTTTGCGTCGCTGACATTTTGCCTCTGGCAATAAAAGTTATTTGTGTAATCTAGGATAACAAACAGTTGGGACACTTGTCCCAAATAACCTCTTTCGTAACCATTTTCAGGAAACCATTAGTCCGTGAGCCAGCATCGCTTATTTTTTGCAAAAGAATAAGTTACATATTTCTTTTGAATGAGTATTACGAAAATGAGTGTCTGACGCCGCACTAGCGCTGGGGAAGGAGGAGGCGGCTGTAAACATGTTATGAAAAGAAATAAAGTCAGTAGTATAAAAGTTGAAATTCCCTGCAGTAGATTCTGAACCTCGGAGATGTCAAACAATAATATCTGGCACCCTCTGTGCGCGGGGAACTGCGTCTAACAGGTGCGTAAAGGATCTCCTTGAATGCATTGATAGTATAAAAGCTGAAATTTTGATAAATTGCAACTTAGTATGTAAGATATAAGAATGAAACGATCTTACAAGTGTATCTGAATGAAAATGCCTTGTCAAACGCACTTAGGAATGTAGTATGTGCATACTATCGGGCTACATATTTGAGTGCATCTCCTTCGACACGCACTTGTTAGACAATTTTAATCTTATATCATACGTATTTAACTGTAGCATATCAGAGTTTCACTTGTTAAACTATTGATTTGTTCAAGATATATCTGATTAATTGTAAAAAAAATTCCGCTTATACTTATATTCCCCTACTTAAATTACAAATGAACGTTTCACCGTCTTTACGGCAAGAGCTGTTTGATGAAAAAGAGACATATATATATATATATATATATATATATATATATATATATATATATATATATAAAA
>JAHWXV010477319.1:0-13944 GCA_024586415.1 Phrixothrix hirtus | reverse complement strand
ATTACAAATAACCAAAGGGGAAGAACATCTAACTACAAACAAGGTAGACAACACAGTTTTTAATTAACCGCGAGTGTAAAACCAAAGTCGGTAGCTTAACGTAGACATTTTTATAGACATTTAATTAAAATTTTTAGATTGTAAAAATAACAGTCATTCATAAAATTGTATAGACAAGGGAAAGCCAACGATTTATCTGAGTGCGTAACCTTGACCGTCAAACACGATAGTTGAATTCCCTTATCTATACAAAGACGCAATTGTAAAGCGATTAATTTTAATAATCACTTATCATAAAGATTAGTAGTAGATTTTATAAAATTTTAATCATTCTGTATTATTGAAGACAACATCAACCAAAAAAAAACTAAATTAACCTTCTTTGATCCTAACGTATTAAATAGAAAACTGTTTAAAATATTTTATCCTTTTTTCAGTAATTAATATATGTGTACTTAATATTAATTCATTTTAATAAATATTTGTTTGCAATTGGTGTTATTTGTTGTTCAAGAGGTAAGAGCTGAAATTAGAGATACAAAAAATTGTAACAGGTAAACGATTGTTCAAGGTTGTCCATACACAAAGGACAGGCTACCACGAAGTGAGGTTAGTAGTCGTTGACCCCGTAATTTGAATTTTAATAAATAATACCGCTCGACTAACCTAAAATTAATTGATAAAACATCAATAAAAGTCGCGACCACCAAATAACCTATTCAAGCAATGTCTTCATTCACTTGCACCTTTTAATTTAGTATAATGTCATTTTTAGACACTCTGTGAATGTCTGCATTATCTGAAAACGCAAAATAGTCAGAATCTTCCTTATCATCCTTTCTCTCTATAAATAAATAGTCACATCACCACCAGTAATTTTTCCCACATAGAAAACTTCTCGTTTCTCAATAAGCAACGCCCTCGCAAATTTTTTCTTTGTGATTACCTTTTGCATTCTCATCGCCACCTTATTTTTCTCCGTGGTTGTTCGTTTTATCATTATTATCTTGATCTTCTGATGCTTCTCCATTATCACCATCTATTCCCATTATTGACTCATTCTCTGCAATAAGTTCACTTCAACATTGCTCTATCAGAAAAGTTTAGTTTTTTCCTTCGCAATTTCCTTATGCCTTCGCTAAAGCGAACTATTTTAAAATGTTCCAGGAAGAAGTCTTGGCACACGTTTCATTTTGAGCATTAAGCAAATTTACCAAAGCATTTTCGTTGTTGACCGACGTATTGCAGTAACACTGAAGCCTCCCAACTTGTTCCACTACTTCTGTTAAAAAACCTAGAAATGCCATTTACAGCAACAGAGCTCTATTTGTTTTAGACACTTTTATAAAACTTCTTACACGCTGATTGTAATTGTATAAAATCTCTTACCTACACAGATATACAAATATGTAAATGTCTACAAGTGATTAAAATATTATTTATGCTTATTTTGGGAAGGATAATTGTAACGATCACCCATCCAAGTTTCTGGACATGCAAAACCCTGCTTAACTCCAGAGATTTTCTCTGATAACTCGTTTTAAGACACTTTTTCAGGATAACCGTAAAAGGATGTTGAAGGCATAAGAACTGCATTAAGTTTCAGAAAAATTATTATAGCCGTTTTCAAGAAAACCGCAAAAAAACTTAAATATCGCAAGAATAACGTGGCACTTCCGGTAATTCGATTTGAACTAAATTCTTGTCATCTCATGTACGAAAAATAGAAAACTTAAATATAGCTTTTAATTTTCATATAATGATTTGTTTTTGAGATATGTTGTTCACAACTATTACTCCAAGTACTTCCGATTACTCGATTTTCAAAAATGTATTAAAGAAACTTTTTGATTGACATAAAACTAAATTAAATAGCTAAGAAATATTCTAAGTTTAACAAAAATCGTTACAGCCAATTTCAAGAAAACCGTGAAAATGAAGAATTCGGAATATATCTTGTGATGTTTCAATTCGTAATGGAAGGTACACGGGGAAGACAGAGAATTTACATTCTACCCGGTGATAGCTCGGTCATACGGGGGCGGGTCTTGACGGTGTTCTCATAACTTGGAAGGCTCTCTTCGTCTGATTTCGCGGTCGGTATACCCGCAAAATAATTATTTGTCGAGGGACGACGTTTGTGAAAATGACGTCGCTCGGGCTTCGGTCATGAAACCAACTTCGGTAATATGATCGTTTCGGTTTTCGGCGGTATTAAAAAGAAAGATAACAGTAATAATTTATTTACAAAATTAAACGGAAATTGGAACACAAATCAAAACAAAATTGTAATAGTTCAAATAATTATTTACCAAGGTACGTCGTTTGTGAAAATGACGTCGCTCGGACTTCGATCATGAAACGAACTTCGGTAGTATTTAATTGATGATCATTTCGGTTCTCGGCGGTATTAAAAGAAATTTAGTAATATTAATTTATTTACAAAATTAAACGAAAATTCGAACAGCGTACAAATCAAATCAAAATTGTAATAGTTCAAAATGAAAATAAAATAAATATAGTTTTCTGGCAGCAGACAAAAATAGATTATTTACAATCATTTACGTATGCATGAAAAGTCAGCTTTTGCATGAGGTTTATACGGCTGTTAATATTTGAAATCGTCGGGCGTTGAAGCGAGTTGTCGGCGTAGCGTGTTCTGTCTCGGTTAATTTCTGTGTTCCTGATATGTCTGAATGCAAGAGTCATCAGTATGCTTCAAGATCTAAGCACGGGCGCGTCGCTCTTGGCGGCCGCCGGGTACATAATTTATACAGGGGATGGATATCTGGTGCGGTGGCGTTAGCGTATACTCACGACCTTTCTTGCCACTTAGTATCGCTAAGCGTCACGGCGACGTTTGGCGTCGTTTGCAGACCGATAGCAACTCCTCTGAAAATGACGGATGATTTCCGTACAGCGTAGTTGTACATCCGCTATCAATACAACTCAATGCAGAACGACGTTGACGGACACTTGGCGTTGGGCATAAATAGTTACAGAGCAACTTGTTTGAGGTCGATCCAAAGTTGATTTTGTGCAGGTTCGGCGGCGGTAACACCAGAGATGCTCAGTTACGAGGATTCCTAAGGTTATATTGTTCTATACTCGATCTATCTTTGTTACAGAGCAACAAGAGATAGAGCGTCGCTCTAGAATCTGTACTATAACATGCGGCGCTTTTTAACAGTTTATTAACGTGAACGGTATTCAGGATTTTAGCAGTCTTGGCGAGTCCAGAAGACGTCGCGTAAAATTTAATAACAAAATAGCTTGACTTTACAGAAAATCTTTTCGGTTTATGCACTAAGCAATGTCCCGTATTGAGTCTCGTACGAAGACTGACTTTCAATTCACAAAAGCGTTAAATTTCAACGATTTTCTTTGTCTGCTATCTAATAGATTCGAATAACAAATACATTTGCTTTAATCAACTCGTTGCAAAACGCAACGCAACATTACGAAATAGTATTTAATTAGTTTTTACTTATCAATCAATATTTAAATCATTTGAGATTGTTACTTATGTTGATTATTATTAATTATCAAAACAATCTTGATTGATTTCGGACGATAAACGGTGATTTATGCGTCTGGTTGTGCAATCTTTATTAATTAATTTATAGCATGTTTTATACCAGCTTTTCTTAAAGTTTGTTTTGTCTGTAATTAAGTCTTAATTGATACACTTCTGGAATCACTAATATAGCAAAAACACGTAGAATTCTCGGAATTCCATTAGATCGGCTTTCGCGATATTACTACGTTTCCACGGGAAACGTTACAATATAAAAATGACAGTTTCATAGCTATTTTATTTAGACTTAACCCTTTCAATGCGCAACGCGTTTTAAAATTTTGTGCTCGCTGTGCGTATATATTTTAGTGTTTGTGTGTTTATTCGTGTAGAGAAGTTTGACGTATTTAGATATAGAGCAATTGACAGATATTTTTTAAAAATTCAAGAATAATAAATTAAAAAATTCTTATTATAAGTAAAATATTACGTGTAAGTAAAATACTTACAATAAATATTTGCAAAAGTAATGTAAATATTCAATTATAACAAGTATTCCGATACGTCACGTCTTCACAGAATTCTAGAAACAACTAAATGAACGCGCACAAAAATATTATGCAAAGTTGAATCTACAGTGTGGAACACGTTTCTACACGTTTAACGTACATAATATCTAGCGGAAATAGTCGTGTAGAGTAGCTAATCATTTTTAAACAATACGCGAATATACTCGCTTGGAGTGCATGAGGGACACATTTTTTTGAGTATATACGTGTAGAGCAGCGAAAGGGTTAACGGTGGAAGTACTTCCGGTTACTCGAGTTACGGCAAATTTTGCGAGAAACCGCCTAGATTGTATGAAAGGGCATTAAATATATAAGAAATATAGGAAATTTAAAAAAATCATTAGAGCCGATTTCGATAAAATCTTAAAAAACCAAAAAATGACATGAGTAAAGTAGTACTGCCGTAAAATGTCGAAATACTGCAGTTACTGTTTTACTCTTGTATGGATAATTAATCAATAAAATTATTTTGGCGTACCAGAACATTACACCAGAACTTCCCCGCAAATTAACGCTGAATAACCGACTTTTGTCTAGTTTTTCGACTGCTATTTAGATGTGTAATGTGTGTAATACTAATTCACGTCTCATTCGTGGTTACACACAAAATTCTTTTACTCTTATTAAACTTCTCCAAAGATTTGAAAATTATTCTACAATTCCGTTTGTGACCTACGGTTAGAGAACGCAGCATCCATCTCGCGCAAAGCGTTTTTATCTGCCACTCTTTTTACCAAATCTAACTTACACTTACTTTTGAGCTATTTCAAATACTTTACTTTGCTGGCCATGTAAGACCAGAGCATTTATTTATTTAATGATTTCAATTATTCGTTCTGCCCTATCTTTGGTAATTTTATTTAGTACAAATTTAAATTAATTTATTTGCATACAGTTATTGACCTCCCATTACGAAAAATGGATAAGAGAACATCGATTTAGCTTCAATAATAACGAATTCTAAATTTGAATCAATTTTAATTATACAAGGGTGGTCTGATTAGTGACGTAACTAACACGCATGCGTGTCATTTATCAAATCTATCATATTTTATAAGACAGCTGTCAAAGTTTCAGCTGAATACGTTGTGTCCTTTGTCTCTTACAGTTGTTTAAAGTAAACGTGTTACGTTGTTTTATAAATATGGACAAAAGACAAGTTCGTGCTGTGATTAAACATTTCCATATCGCCGGGAAAAAGCCCAAAAAAATTAAAGAAAAGTTAGATAATGTTCACAGCAAATTTGCGCCACCGCTTAAGACAGTTTTTTTCTGGGTTAATGAATTTAAAGTGGTCGTACGAGTACCGAAGATGAAACAAGATCAGTACGCCCGAAAGAGGCTACCACTGACGAAATAATCATCAAAGTTCACGATCTTGTTTTAAATGATCATCGATTAAAGATGCGTGTAATAGCAGACACTCTCGGTATATCTAAAGAACGTGTTGGTCATATGTTACATGAACACTTGGGTATGAGAAAGCTGTCAGCAAGATGGGTGCCGCGTTTGCTAGCTGTGGACCAGAAACGGATGCGCGTAACAACTTTTGAATACTATTGGGCCCTTTTTAAGCTGAATTTTTACGTCGATTTATTACCCCTGACGAAACATGGATACACTACTATACCCCCGAAACAAAAATTCAATCCAAACAATGGGTAGAAGCTAGTTGCAGTGTTCCGAAGAAAGCAAAGGTGGTTACATCAGCTACCAAGGCATTTTGGGATGCTCGTTGTGTTATCTTTATAGATTATCTGCGAAAGGGGAAAACAATCACAGGAGAGTACTACGCGTCGTTATTGCACCAGCTAATTGAAAAATTAAAACAAAAACGACCGCATTTAGCAAGAAAGAAAGTTTTGTTTCATTATGACAATGCATCGGCTCATTCATCGAAACAATGTCACGGCAAAATTAGTTGAAATACGATTCAAAATACTTCGTTAAACACCTTACAGTCCAGATTTAGCTCCATCTGACATTTTCTTGTTCCCAAACTTGAAAAAATGGCTAGGTGGAGAGAGATTTTCATCTAATGAGGAAGTGATTGTAGCAACAAATGATTATTTAGAGGCGTAATATAGTGAAGGCATTGAAATAAGTGCATCGAGTTAAAAGGGAACTATGCCGAAAAATAAATGTAAAAAACTTCAATAAAGTACTTTCTTTTGTACTACTTACCTTAGTTTTTAGACCATCCTCGTATTAAAACACACGAAAATTTTTACAAATAAATACAAGTCAAGATAATGTTCTGAATAAAGTAAAGATGAAAGAATTTTAACAATAGATTTTAAATTTCTACTCCAAATATTGTTAAAAATACTTGTATTTTAGTATACCGAAACGTAATTGTATGTTTAAAATTTTTTCTATTTAAGAAATGTTGTAACTTCAATTGAGTGAAATTTAATTTTTAGTTTGACTTGCTTGTTCTTGTTACGAAGTTCTCTTATTTAAATTGGTTTTAACATTTCAATTTTTATATCGGCTTTGTTATAGAAGCGTTGATTTTT
Source organism: Phrixothrix hirtus (assembly GCA_024586415.1). Classification (NCBI taxonomy): domain Eukaryota; kingdom Metazoa; phylum Arthropoda; class Insecta; order Coleoptera; family Phengodidae; genus Phrixothrix; species Phrixothrix hirtus. The sequence continues at coordinate 7,339 of JAHWXV010477319.1, read as the reverse complement.
CTATCTGCGATTCGTCAGCAATTATTTTTCTTGGCTGTGTTATCGTAAATGGCGAGATATGGCGTGTTTAGTTCTTTTTAAACGCACAGTGCCAAAAATCATTCGGCGAAAAGCAATACTTTATCTTGCATCTTGTTTTTATATCCTGCTTTTGGTTGTCAAGGCAACATAGTTTGCGTTTCAGAACAACTAATCATGTCCCGCCTTTTTAAATTTATTTTAAGTTTTTCCAGTTTGTAATAGAGCTGGTTTTCTGTTAAGATTCGCGCGGTCGGTACTAGAAGTGATTGATTAGCTCTAAAATTTAAATTCTTTCTACGTGTTTTTACCACGCTTGGGTTGTTCAAAATTTTAAGTTTTTTACTTTTCTTTCACTTTACGCCACGTTACTTATGATGCTAATTTACGTAAGCTAACCCTTACTCTATGCAGAAATGCCGCATTGTGAGAACAACTTCAGAAGTATCGTTAAACAAAACATTTATTTAATTTTGTGTGAAATTGTTTTATTTTAATTTTGCTGGAGATGTAATTAACACCGTTATTTAGTACTTTTTGGGCGTCCTACACAATCATCCTCAAGGCTGGTACGACCACGTTTAAATTCATTAAAATGGATCTATATACAATTTTACCAACTTAAAATGAATTTCCATTGTTGTTATACCATACATGACAAAGAATTTTATCACTATACTATATTTAAATTTATTTAATTTAAAGAATACATACTACACTTTTGCTTTCAACAAATTTATAAACTAAAGTAATCGAGATAATGACGTGAAATTTCATATGCGTGCTTATTGCAAATATATCAACCTACTGTATTACATCCTGCTGAAAGGAACATCATTTCTGGTCGAGGCTGAGTATTCGCCAAGCCCTTGGAAACTGTACTTATCAGAATTACGTACTTACCTTACAATAAAACTAGGAAATTTCCAAATAATGATATCAAGCAATTAGTGGCATTGTCGGGTAATGCATACAAGTATGATTGCCTAGATTATTTAATATAACAAATGCTGTAAAATTGGCGAAATCTAAAAAAGTTGAAAGTTTTGTGAGAAATAATTTATTCATGGACGTAAATTTGTATATAAAGCAGACTCGCGATTATCTGAGCTAATTGGGACCAAAGACCTCGGATGCCAAAAAACTCCGATAATACGGAGATCAGCTGTTGCAATGGGAGTAAACGCAAAAACCCGAGTCAATTATTATATATGGTAGTTTATTACAACTACTGTACCTATACATAAATGTATACTCAGTGACATAGAAATTCCAACACCAAGAAGGGGTTGGAATTTCCGAATAAAATTTGGTACGAATATTCACCTATGTTATAGTAATAAATGATCAAAATTTGGGAGGAAATTCTTTATTAGTTAAACAAAATTTTATAATAATTGTTAATAATGTGTAGTGCGACCTCTCTGATTTACACATCCTTACACGCCGAGGCATTGATTAAACAAGGTGGTCTATCTCATCTTGGAGTATTGCCTCCCATGCAAGTTGCATCTCATATCTCAAGGACGCTGCAAATTTCGCAACCTTCTACCAATTATGTCCCATTCATGTTCAAAGGGAGAAAAATTTGAAGATCTTGGAGACCAGGGCAAAAGATGAATCTGGGCCTGCTCAAAGAAGTTCAAGGAAAACCTTGCTGGAATAATGGATCTTCGAACTCTTGTAAGTATAGCAAAAGATGTGTTCCAACCACCTCCGCAATATACCGTTGTGATGTCATATTCCCTCGAATAAACGCCAATTGAGATCTGCTGCCATAAGCAATCGCACTCGAAATCATAACACCCATAGTGCGGTGTACGTGCCTCTCAGCTGTAAATCGAAGATTCCGTCGTTCACCTCGTCTTCTTCTAACTCACACACGACCGTCGTGCATTCCTAAACAAAATCTAGATTTGTCACTAAAGCCGACACGATGCCATTCAAGATTCCAGTGAGATCGTTCATTGCACCATTGTAACCGTTGCTGACAATGTGCTGCAGTCAAATGAAGCACAAGTTGCGGACGATGTGATGTTAATCCAAAACTTCGGATTCGGCGATAAACTGTTCTGAGTGTTACAAGGCGACCTTATTCACCAATTCATTGGTCACCAACCGCCCGAGTAGAGGAAAATCGTTCTCTAAATGCCAGTTCTCATAAGCGACGATCTTGACGCTCGCTCCGTCTTCTTGAAGCCCCGGTTCCTCTTTTACAATATTCCTGCTTATCTTCACTCGCATTACAGTTGACCGATTTCGATTTACACGGCTAGCAATTTCCTCAAATGAAAAACAGCTTCGCGCAAACGAATAATTCGACCTCTGTCAAATTCGTTTAATTAACGGTGATATCCACGTTGCCCTACTCTAGGCATAATCAAACAAACAAACCAAGTTAACAAAAGAACAACAACAAAGTAATGTTAATTAACAATGAAAAAGAACGACAAATCGTACGAAAAACGCAGACCGAAAAAATTAGCAAAAAATTATAACATCTGTCAAATGTGGCGTTATCACATTATCACTTGATCTCAAAAGTTAATGTCAGCCCAACATATCTACCAACTTTGATTAAGAAATTCCTACTCCTTCTTAGTATTGCAATTTCTATGTCACTGAGTATATATAGTCCATTCGAATGAGGCATTTGCTTGGTCATTTCGTGTGTCTTCTTGAGTGTTGTTTTTGTTGATAACTATATCGACGATCACTTCGTCGGTAAGTTCCATATCCTGGTCGTTGTTGAGCCATTCGTTGATGTTTTCGCCATGAATAGGACATTCACTTGATAGCTTTTGTGATTCATTTTTCTTTGATTCAATATTGAATAACTTTCTCCACGATTTTCAAAGAGTAGACTTTTTTGTCTTCCCATGGTGAAGCTATCCTATAAGAGACATCCTTAATTGTGACTTGTTTTAGAGCTTCCGTTACAGACGGAAGCAGCCTGAGCCTATAATTCCTTTTCATGGCCTCTATAACGTCTTAGTCTAGGGGTTGTTGTATGAGTGACTTTACATTCAGTTGTAGGAAAACTGCTTTAATAGCACCACAAATCAGGTCGCTTGCATCTGGGTACAATGGTGCATTGTCTAACAGTAGGACAGCTTTCCGGAGTAGGTTTTTCTTTTTTGAAAAGGTCTCAACAACGGGAACAAACTCCTTATAAAAGCACTCACTTAAAATGTTGCAGTTCATCCATGCACTATGTTGTTTTTATAAATCGTGGGTATGCAGCTTACTTGGAAATTTTTAAATGCTATTGGATTTTTTGGTTTTCCACTCAGAAGAGGCCTTAATTTTAATGATCCAGAAGTGCTGCTGCAGTTCAGAATGGTGACCCGCTTTGTGTTTTTCTTGTACCCGCTCTTGGCAACCAATGTTGTAGATGTTAGTATTCTATAATTAAAGCCTGTTTCACCGCAAGTGAATATTTGGTCAAATGTAAGTCCGTTCTCCAAAATAATGTCTTCTATTTTTGAGTTAAATGGAACAATTTCAGATGAGTCTGCACCAGAAATATTCAATTGTTGAATGCCATACTTTTTGTTCCGCCTGTCTACCCAACCGTCACTGGCACTGAAATTTTCTTCGCCATTATTAAACTTCTTTTAGAATTCAACATCGTTAGCTTGAAGCATGGGACCATTTATTGGTCTACTCAAACCCCTTGACTAAGAAAACTATAAACACACCGCATCAGATGTCTGTCCGTATTCTCCTTTCTACGTAGTCTTCCGCGTCAAACCACTTCCACCGCTCACACTTTGGTTAACCCACTGTTCAATGTCTTTTTTCTTACGCCTCCAATCCTCAATAGTTCCTTCTCTAACACCTAAATCCGCATCAACCTTTTTTAGAGACGCCCTTATCCAACCTTTTTATTGCGTTTAATTTAGTTTCTGAAGAAACAACAACTTTTTTTCGTTTTCCATTCATCTTGCACTATTGTACTGTATATAGGCCTACACAAAAAGAAACACAAATAATGTGAACTCACAATCGGACTATACATACAACAACAAACAGCTCCACTGACACTGAACTTTCTGTCACAGGCTAAATTGACAATAACGCATGTGTCAGAAATCACCAGTGTTTAACCACAGCCGGCAAAGCTTCAGTGGAGAGAGGTGTAGTTCATCGCTACTCGCGAGGCTAAACACTGTAAAAACAATAAGTCTCAATCGGTAAAAGGTGGGCGCCACTGTTCTCAAGACAAACTTCACACAGACGGTGTCTGGAAAATACCCTGTATGTTACGATATTGATGACCTACCTTCAAGCGGGGATTAACACTTTAACGGTACTGCAGATACTGGATTAAACTGAAAGAAATGTTCTAATGCTAAAGATGCTCATTTACTTTTGATCACTCTGTATATAAAAATCAATTAAATAATGCTATCTGAATATTTAATTATTAGTTACGTTGAAATGAGGCAAAACTTACATTCTAAAAACATAAGAGATTGGCTAACGAAAACTAGGCTCGTGTCGATTTATTTACGAAAACCAGCTGACTATTACAACTGAAAGGCTTGAAAGGAACCAATTTAAAAATGAGTTCTCGGTTTTGCCAGCGACATAGCATAATTTAAAGGAAAAGAAACGTCAAAATAACATAAATAAAATGGATACCCAGCGTTTTTTAAACAAAGGTAATCCTAAAACTAACAAATTTACATACGAACGCAACATGTTATAAATGGTTAATCTAAATGATTTAAATTAGCAACGTAAAACGTTTCACTAAAGTAATTTTAATTCAACGCTACCGCCAATGCTGTAAGTCCATAATTCATTTATTTCTGTACTATTTATGTGAAGCAGACGGTAACTTCCTTTACCTAACTTTACGTTAACTTATGCAAGAAAAACTAGGTCAGTGGTGACAGCACAACATTCGGCGGTTGCAAACGATTTGCACAGGTAATTCTTCCTTGCCGGGATCGGAATACGCGAAGAAGGAACAAAGAAAATATAAATCACCTACAGATGAATGTTTACTTTAAATATGGGAAGCGAGTCAATCTCTTATTCTTAGGAATGATAACCCCTCACGGGTGGAAAAATGCATCTACGATACAGGCCGTGTTTTCATTAAAAGACATATCCCAATTATTTGGAGTTTCTGCCTACGGGTCGAAAACCAGACAGGTACTTAATTTCTTTAACAAAACCCCTAGTAGTTTCCTAAAACAAATATAAGAAGACACACCCGAACAAAAACCTCACAGCTTTTCGCTACTTAACACAAACGTGTCTCTACTACTGCTAAACCCCGCGCTACGAATTCGTTCTCATCGAACTGTACCTCTCTCCCCTCGGATTAGATCATGCATTCCTAGCAACGCATCAAGAAAACAATCTTTACACATGCTTTCCATGAGAAGTTCATATTTTTTAAAACGTTGGCCTTAAACCTGCGACACTAAACCTGTTGCGCCAATTAATATTCCAATTGCCCTGATAATTATTATATTCGTTTCTGCATTTACAAAATACATTATCTACGTAAGCGCCTATCCACTGGGATTTTTATGAGAATCAGCGATCTATTTCTTAGCCTTGAGAAAGTACTTGGATTCAATGTTGTTACATATTATAAACACAAAGCTGACGTCTATACCCCTGAATTGAATTATATATTTATGTTGGATTCTAAAATATTAATTTTGTGTACCATACGAGGTACATTAAAATAGTTCAATATAAAAGTCAATTTGTTTTAACAACTTATTGATTAAATCTTATTTTAATTAACTTCTTACAAGTAAATAATGTAAATCGTAATGCTTACTTGTGTTTTAATGATTTAAGTAATGTATTTACAACAAAAAAACCAGCGAGAGCTGACATGATATGAAGGCAAAACAAGTTAAATGACGAATGTACCCACGGATGACTTTCAAGTACGGCTCTGTTAATTGGGGCTCGGATAATCGCGAGTCTACTGTATGTATATGTACATAGATTTAAAATAGAAAAAACTGGTAACTCACGATACTCATGCAGATAAAAGATGGTTTCCTCAATTTTTAGTTTTTCAAGTCCTGCATCTCTTTTCGGGCAAACAATAATAATTAGATTTTTCTCTTCATTATTAGATATTAAAGGCCATACAAAATATTGCTAATTATAATTAAACAATTTTATCTGTACAAAATCAATTGCAGATTGACGTTATCAAATGTAATGCACATTTTTAAAATTTTCACAGTATTTTGCTCAAGTATAGAAATAAATCTGTTTAAATGCATCTAAACGACCTGTTGTAAAACATATAATAATCTTAAATTGTAGGTAATTTTTATTTTATTTAGTGATGTAAAAAACTTGCACATCATAAACATTTTCTTTTAAGATGAATAGCATAATACATTGTAGGCGATCCATCAAGGTTGCTAATGGTAACTAACAATAAATATAAATAATGTGTGGGCACATGACTAATCTCATCCACTTTTAAAGCTATTGCCATTAGTATATCATGCTTTTTAAGATAATCTATAATTGTAATAAAACGACCTGGAGTGTATTTTGGGGCCATAATATTATCGCAAAAGTTAGATTTAAGTTCTTAAAATTAAGCTATGTATGTATATTGACATTTTTAATAAATTAAATCGTTTTGCCAGGTGATATTTCTATTTAATTGTTTTTATTTGATTTTAATAGAACCTACTGTGCTTTTATTACAATAACAACTACACCTACGTCCTGCATTGAACTTGAGACAATTAATTAATGCGTATATTTAGGTGACAACCCAATTTAAGATGATGTCATTAGTGTAACTATCTGGAACGCTAGCAGTTAATTCATGGGGCCTCGTTGAAATTGTTCTCTAGATTCTACACTTTCAAAATCAAATTACTAAAATGAAATAGAAAGTGTCCTTTTCATGAACTTTAAGGGTGTGCATCAGTACTACCCGTGATGCAGAAAATATGCCATCTTTCTGTCATAATATAAGCCACAAATATTATGTTGAAAGATAGAACAATAGCTCATTTGATAGTTCAATGTCTTAAGAAGACAATGACCAAAAGTGTTTTTTAATTTTTTATTTTTTAATACATTTTTAATTTTAAAATTCAATATAGATCTTATATTTTATTCGTTTTTCAAAATATCTTTTCGTCATTGCCTAGCCACTGACGTAAGAAATGACATCAAGTTTCGACAAAAAATTAAATTCATACATATAACACTGGTCAACACGATTTTTGCTGACTTCAAATTGAGACTTATTTTTTACTAATTTGGGTGCGCTAATTCCGAAAATCATATTGGTTTTTACTCATCACGT
>JAHWXV010477306.1:0-12027 GCA_024586415.1 Phrixothrix hirtus | reverse complement strand
TCAGTTTTACGCTACATTATTCATATTTTTTACGGCAAAAACTGACGTAATATTGACGAAAAAATGTCAAGTCAAATGACGTCATTTATACTTTTGAATATTACGTCAAAAATACATCTTAAAATGACCTAATATACCTGCGCTTAAAAAGAACATGGAAAATTGTTGTTTTTAATTAAAAAATTCATTAAATGTCTTTAAAATCCTTTATTTAAATGCCTATTCTATAATACAACAAAATTCGATTTAACAATTAAATTAGGTGATTAATTAAAATTACAAGATTCAAAAGCAAAAAACTACCTTATCCAGACAAAATATAAAATACTTAACAATAAAATGCCCGAAGACATATTTACCTTTAATAATTAAACAAATACAAGAATGTTAATATAATTGATATAATGAGTTATGTTATTTATTAATTTTAAATTATAAAATTCAATATTACATCCTAAACAAAAAAATTTAATATAACACATATGACATTAGAGTTATATCAAAACATGTTTGAATTATTCCAAGCAGAAGAAACCCTGTAACGTGTGTTCGAACCCCTTGTTCTGTGGACTTCAAAATCTGTTATAGTTGGGCTAGTTCTTGATCGTAATAGATGTTGGGACGTATACCGCGGGATAGCTCTATTGCATTTGAAGAAAAAGTTCAGGACAGTATTTTAGATGTAACAGCAGTCCTCTAAAACTTATCGATGCGTCAAATTGTAACGACAAACCTCTCAAACTTAAAATTATTATATATATATATACAAGTTAAAATCAATTTATACGGTTTCTTCCCAGTGTGAACTGAGATCTATTAAAGGTTCTAGGTTAATATTATTTACAGATTCGGTTTTGCTACACTCTTTATATGTACATTTTAGTCATGACTTTGTTCTAACTAGTTTAATTAAAACCTGTTATTTGATTTAGTTGTTATTTATAGGCTTTTTACCAGTGCTCTGTATTTATCGAGATCGATGTGCACACTTGTATTGTTATACTTTACGTACGTTTAGTTTTGTGATACAATTTAATTTATTTAGTTAACCATACATAGTTTGCAAAACTATGTTTTGAAAATTTATTTATGCTCGGAACTGTATATTATGAATAATTCATTTTTATTCAGATTTTACCTTCATTTTTGTTATAATTGAACTACGCTTGCAGTGCACTGCTTTAATACCTTAAAGTATTTTTATATCTTTAAATAAGAAGTCTTAAGACAATAAATCATTTATTTCTCATTAATAAAGGTTGCTAATTACAGTTTGGATTTAATTCTAGTTGCTTTAATTGTCCTAAGTAATTCTCAAATGGAAAACCTGAAAATTTATCTAAGGGTCCAAACACATCTACATCATCACCTAAATGTATTAAGGTATGAGTATTGTACACAAAAAATTCGTAACTATAAATTTCTTTACTATGATTGACAAATATGTCTAAAAACTTTTAGCCAAAGCAGTTCCAAAATTGTGGACATAACTTTTACATGCAAGAATAACAATTGCACTGTGCACTAACAAAAAATGATTATATATTGCAATATCTTTCAAAACTACAGGACCTATATACATTAAAAAACTTCTAAACTCTGTCGCTTTCCAACGGAGTTGTCTAGGCTTTCTATTAAATTCTTTGGGAATGTATGTAACCAGCGATTTTAAATGATTAGAGATATGTGTTACTGCTAAACCGGAAAATCTAACTTCCAATTCTTGACTAACCCATGTGCATAACAATTTTCTCACCGTTCCAAGACAAACTGAATGTATATAATCCAAAGGTATTTTGGAAACACATCCAATTCCAAGTTTTGTAAGAGGTGATACCAAATTTGGTAAGTGATGATCTTCATCTAATTTTGACAAGAACGAGACATCCGTTTTTTTAACATCATCTATACTTGTAAATACAATTCTTTTACTATAATAATCACCTGAAACTGTATATTTATCACAAGAGGAATAACCTGTGTGTGATTTTGTGCATTTAATAAATGCTCTAGCTGAAGCATCACATATTACATTATGAATGGTTACAAAATAATTTTTTTTTATGTTGAAGTTCATTTGTGGATAATATATTGATTTCATTAACAAAGCATTCTAAAAAATTTTCTAACGGGTTTGGTTTTGAATTACCACAAAAAATTCCCACCGGGAAAGGTTTTATTTTAATACTGTTATTCCTGATCAAGCAAATAGGCCAAAAATTTGTTAGAGTTACGAAATAAAGGTAAAGCGTCGATATTTATACTAATATTAATAGTAGTGCAGGAAAAAACTGTATTGGTCAACATTTTTTGTAAACATGTCTCCAACCAAAATGAAAATATTCACCATTTAATAGTCTCGCTGTTTCCATTCTTTTATTTGGTGTATACAAAAGAGTTCTGCAATCTTTTGGAAGCTCTGGATGGTACTGTTTCAATATATGAAAGATGGATGTCACCGAAGAATTGGGTACTTTAGGATTAGAAACTGCCCAATGTCTATATTGTGTTGCAATATCTAAAGTGTGTTTTGTAAAAGTTCCGTTATTTGAGATATAACTATCCTCAACATCATAAGTATTATCAAATGTAATATTATCATTTACGTGATTATCAGAAAAATCTAAAGTTGTATCAGTTGTGAAATTCTTAGGTGTATGAGCAAAGCGAATATTATTCAAATTATTAGCAACAGAAGCATCAACACACATAAAATTTAAACAACAATTGGTAACTGTAGCATTATTTTGACAAGATAATGCAGGGGAATTACTTTCTAACTTATTATTTGAATGTTTAATTAAATTATTTAATTTATATTGCACTCTTCTATGCAACTGTCTTTTCCCAACTGAACTTTTTAACTAAGTTTTTTTTATACATTTTATATAAATACATGTAAAATATACAAAAATTCTTTTCACAATAAAATACCACGAGTTGAACAACAAACTTGCATATTGCAACAAAAAAAAACTCATACATAAAATCCTTGGGATAAAATTAAACATTAAACTTATTTATATTTACGTATCCGTTGGCGTGAGTGCTTGACCCAGCTCTTAATTATATCTTCTACTTCTTTTGTAGTTGTATTAGCAGAGTTTAACACCACATCTGTACATTTAAATGCGTTTAGTTGTTAAAATTCTAACATAAAATACAAAATTACCTATTATGACATCACACAATTTAAAATTGCGATACGTGATTTTACCATGTTTTCCAAAAAAGTTAAATGAAGTAGTTAATGAATCTTCCAAAAGCTTACTAAAAATTCTATTTGTCTTTGAGGCAATACTTTGTCCACCAAAGGGAGATAAATAATTGGTCTGAAAAAAATCATTTTATTTAACAAACTAACAGATTTTAAGTTCTCGCCAAAGCCCTTTTTGTGGATTCATTTAAAAGATCTTTTTCTATTAAATTCAAGTCTTCTAATGAGATCATTGGCAATTTCACAGATAAATTGGGTAATTTCTGGGAATTATTATTTTCATACTCTTTTGGAAGATTGTCTAGTAAAGTAGTATGAATTTGTTTAACGTGTTCCTCAATTGTAAGTAATCTACTAAAGAGTGCTTTATTACAATCTAAAAAATGTATTATCAATTAATATTAGTAGCCAATTTGCATTTTCTAAAATAACCTTTACTATTGCATGAATTTATTATATTTTGAATGCAAGAGTCAGTAGAGGTTGTGGGTCTTGCACTTCTTGAATGAGATGAAGGATTATGGAACAAAGAGACTGGTTGTTATCAACATCTAAAAAGAAGGAAATTACAAAATAAAACAATTAAGTCAACAAAATTACAGTTAAGAATACTAACCTACATACACATGCGGTGGTAATCGAAGTAGTTTTTAAGCATTTATTAGGGGTACGAATAAATTTTTTGTCATCTTCGATGCTATATGATAAAATCCTCCTTTTTGGTATTCTTTTTGCAGGTAGAGGTGGTTCTTCCAAGTCACTTGTCAAGTCCAACGTTACTTCTGCTCTTTTAATTTTTTTGCGCAATTAATATATCTTCCGTAAAAAAGGTTAGTTATTAACATATATTATAATTATTTTGTAAAAATTATTTATGTAGGAATTTATTTCAAATTTAATTTTAATATACTTTAAATATTTGTGACACATCCTCTCATGTTAATGACCTTGTACCCACAGAAATAAAGTAATTGCATGTAACTGCTATTAAAGATTTCTTTAATAATGTGACATAACAAGTGTATACACAACAAGTTTGTGTCGATTTTACCACATGTACACATGAATTAATAATGCCTTTGTTAAAATATTCTTAATATTATTGCTACGTTTATAAATACTTGTTGATTCAAGCTAATGTAATTAAAGTTCTTTGTAAATATACCAGTCATCTTCAGTTGCTGGAGGTTCCCCATCTTTAAGTGCACGATCAAATTGTTTTTTCTGCTAATATGGTGGCCAAACAACTTCCTTTTTTCTTGGTGTAATCCACGTAGAATGCACAACTGCTACACCATCACCATCCTCAAACTCTACACCTACAAATCACATATTATCCTACAAAATTATAATAAATTAGTACTACTGAACAGAATCTACTTAATATTTACCTATGTTAGTTTTAAAATACTTTTACAAGACAAATTTGAACTTAGCAAGATGACGTGCAAATCAGGCAATGGAGGGTTCAGATTGAGGTTATTACAAAATATCTATGCATGCTATTGAAAAACTTCTACATACCGTTTTGTATTATTTTAAAGAAATAAACAATGTCATACATTATATTAAACTTACCAGTATAAACAGAAACAGATGCAAATAATTAAACAACGCTTCGCAAAACACCAACACAACTTACAATAAAATGCGCCAAACCAGTGAATTGTTGAGTTAGGTAACCACGCTAAACAGGTGGATGCTCGACTAGTGCGCCACATCACGATGTCATTTTACAATAATGAATAATTCAAAGGCGTATTTTTAAAAATTTATAAGTAAAATAGTAATTTTTTTAAAAATCAATAAACTACGTAAATATATTTAATTAGAATAATTTCATGTAAACACCTAATATGACATGAAAAATACGTTATAGAGACGTACTACAACAAATGTCATACTGACATTTAAAAACTTACATCATTATCACGTAATTTTAAGGGCAATGACGTATCGGATGAAAATTGATCAAAATGGAAAGTCAAATTGACTAATCACGTTAGCTGGGTATTTTGTTTCTTGTCGTTGCTCTAGAATTTAATGTCCTCCGTTAAGGCACCAAATATGTGTAATACTTCTAAATGCTGTATGTTTGGTTGCCTAAATCGAATTTACCTAGCGTTATCCAAGTTGACGACCTACTATGGTCATGTTTCAACCCGCCTTATAATTTAGTATGGGACGAATAACGTTAGCTCGTACCAAATTTTAAAATTAAAGGTAAAAATCAAAATCTTAAATCAACAAAACAAATAAAATAATTAATTCAATACTTCTGAAAGAAAGTAATAATTTTATGAATGCAATAATTAAATTCAAAATCAAAAGCAACCTTTTATTTAAATTTAATTTCAAATATCTATCATAAAAATCAAATTAAAAAAAAGAAAATTAAATAAAATTATCTATTAGGTCCTTTAGTTATCAGTCAAATCAATAATAAACACGAATATAAATCTTTCATGCCACTGTACAAAAGGTAAATGTTTAAATCAATAATGCAACTCAAATATTTAATCAAAATTAAAATTAAAAGATTCTATAATCTAACTATTAACGAAGCTTAACCTAATGTTTTAATAAGTTCAAAGCGATTTTATTTTAAATTCTTAAAAAATTGTTTATTGTACTGTTATACTTTACATCGCTTCCTGAACTATCGTAGTTCACTAACGTTATTAAAGCAGTTGGCCGAATATACCCTATATCCTTCATGTTCTTCTCTGCTTCGTTGTATGCCTCAATTAGTTAAAACTTCCTTCACTCATACGGGTATTGCATTCAGCGGCTATAAATGGCATCCGTCTTGAAAATTGATTCTAAAATAATGTGAAATTTGTTTTTAATTAAATATTATTCAGAAACGTGAATGCTTCGTGGTTGTTGGTTGTGTGATATTTTTGTTTTAATTTTGTGTCCAAAATCCATGGAACTGTTCTAATTGTTTAGAAAAACATTCTACTTGTTCAAAATGGAAGTTGTGTTCTTTTATTTTATTCCTGTAAGTACTTAAATAGATTTTAAATTCAATAAGTAAGTCCTTAGCAATTAAATAAAGTTAAGTTTAAAAAATTTTTAATTTTAAGTGGTTAAAGTAGTTTATTAGGATAAGAATCATTCTTTCAGCCATTGAACTCAATGTTTACATTTTAAGTCTCGCACTACAGGTAACTTTAAAGGATCTATTTGTATGCATATAATTATTACTTCATTGCAAAATTGGGTAATTTTTCCATATTTATCTTTTATTTTAAAATATAATTATTAATCTTATAACTTCCATTACTTATCGGAAACATGTCGATTGGTGAAAACCTATAAATTAAATAAAAAACAACAAATTTAGTTTCAGCATTTCAGGTACATATAAGATAATATAAAATCTATCGCTCTACAAACGAGGGTCATACATCCCAAGGAAGCTAAATTAAATCCTAAAAATTAAGTTAGTTACCCAAATCTTTAACAAGTTTACGCTTTATATTACAGTCAATTAATTAAATTCTTTAGAAACCTCTCTCAATCTGCAAAAGGGTAACTAATATGATATTTTGTGAGCTTTCCACGTGAATTTAATAGAAATTAGTGAAATAAAAAAATCATTAATCTTTTGTAGATTGTGATAATGCGAAAACACATTTAAATATTCTCAACTCTTAAAATTATATGATTTAAATTTATTTTATTTATCCTTCCATAATTGTTTTGAGCTATTAGTCCGTGGAATTTTTCTTTCTTACTTCAAATATTTTTAATAAGCTATACATATCGAAAAGTGTTTAAATAATAACATTTTAAAGTTGTGAGGTTTTGAAATTAAACGGAAATATTGTTTAAGTATAGATTTGCAACTAAACAAATAATGCTTAGAGAGTCACATGGTGAATGTGATGTTTAGTTCGACTTGTAAAGGTAAAAACAGGTGGACAAAGTGTAATTTTAGATATTGTACGATTTTATTCGCAGCAACTGTACTGTGGTCTAAATAGGACATTCCGTAACATATACTTTCTTGGGTGTTACACGTGAGGCATATTCAATGGTAGAGTATACAAATTGATAAATTTGTTTGTTTGTAATTCATAGGCTAAAGATGAAAAAGTGGCGATTCCTTCAAGCCATCACAGTTTCTCTATTTAAAAAGCAGTCTTAAAACTGAATAAACATTCTTAAAGCACTTGTTTACGTAGAATAAGAATTTCTCATAAGATTTTACGTGGGTGTTAGGGTAACGTTTAGATAACTTAAAGTTTGGATTTTTTAAATAACAATCGTACTTGACTGTGAGAACTAAAATGCATGAATTCCTTGTGTTTCAAAAATATATAATCTATTCTATTTATTTTCATTACTTCAGAAGTTGTTTCACTTTAAACATTTAAATTTTCACTAACAAAAGGTGGGCTAGAAACAAAACAATAGTAATTGTGCTGTGAGTGTAAGACTATTTATCATCAATATTGGTATAAAGCTCTTGATTGCAATTATAAAATGTATCCTATGAGAATTTCAAAAAATACGATATGATTAAAGTATTTATAGAATTAGGGAAAGTTTTAAAAGCAACACAAAATTCATATCTTCAACGTTTACCTGAGCGCTGGCAACCAAGCAAGCCAATCTTCTTAACATATTGGTGATTGAATATTCTAAAAGGATTAATTAGGATATCATTATATAGACATTATTTTGGTAGATTAAAAAGGAATTTAATATAATATGGAGCGTTCGAATCTCCTAGGGCAAAGAATTTTAATTATATACTGATTCAATAATGTTTTGGCATCGGTAGAAGCTAATCATAATCTAAGCAGCAGAGAAAGAGAAGAGAACGTTGGAGTATCTTAAACATGGCCTCCTGTAAATTTCTAAAACAGAATAAATTTGGGTCATACAGATACCGGACGTGTAAGTATTTAACACCTCGCAATTTCCAGAGAACTTTGGTTTATCCAAAAACAAACGAAATTTGAAATTTCCAAGATACTTTTATTTGGTTTGACCATTGGCATATATTGACGCTACTAGTCAAGAAAATGTGGATATTTTTACACTGAAGCAAAATCAAGAAAGGCTTGGCCTTAATGTTTGGTACTTCATAAAAGGGAATAAATTGGCCTACCGATATATGACCAAACTCTTAATTCTGTACAATCTTACTATGTATTAAAAGCTATTATGGAAAAATTTTTAGATGAGAAGTCATTAATCATAAGGCGAAGTGAGGTCTATCAACAAGATAGAGCTTCTGCCCATAGTTTTAACGCGATATCATACTATTTAATGCAAAATTTTGAAAATAATTGGATGGGAACTACAAGATCTATACGATAGCTACCCACGTCGCCGGATTAAACTCCCTTAAATTTTTTCCTTTGAGGAGTGTTGAAGTACCAATTATATAAAGATAACCATGAAAACATATAAAGTTTTTGGCGAAGCGCGATGCGTGCATTTAGGCAAATAAAGCTATTCTAAATTTTAAATGCTGTAGAATCTGCACGAAAAAATTGCCAAATAGGTCTTCGACAAAACTGTGGCTATTTTAAAAGCTATTTATTGGGGATATTTCATGTTTCCTTGTACATTTTATTACCGTTTCCTTTCTAGTTTATGTTTAAGTAGACAGATTAGGTTACTTTTATATACAGGATTTTCATGCGAATACTAAGCAAACTGAATATCTCGGATCCCAATCTTTTTTGAAAAGCCTTTAAAACATATCAACTTTAGATCAAAAGGGAACACACTCTTCCATACAAATGATACTTGCATATGTATCTCCCTATGCTCAAGGTCCACCACGTCAAAATTTTTAAATGGCATGAAGGGTTGTGTGACATATCTTTGAAACAGGCATTCAATTTGTTCTACAATGACCTATTTTCCTTAGGTTACTAAAGAAGTTGTTCGAAATGACCTCTCTCAACTGCTATATAATATCATAGACGTTGTTCAAACCCTCTACGTACATTTTGGAATATGTAAAATGTTAGTGGACGACAACCTTGTATACTTATATAATTCTTGCCTTTAAGTCTTCTAAAGGGCCCGGTTGAATAGCATATACGGTGATATTTAACTGTCCTCACAGGAAGAAGTCAAGCGGTGAAAGGTTAACTGATCGAAGCGGCCATACCACAGAGCCCATTAGTCCTATCTACTGGACTGTTAAAACGTTATCTGATTCTCAAACACATTGCCATCGGGTTCAAGTATATCAGTAATCATTGGGTCAATATTGTTTTCCGAAAGTTCAAGATACCTGTCACCATTTAAGTTGCCATTTATAAAGGAAGCCCCTACAACAGGATCACCCATAGTACCTGCCCACACGTTTAATTTCGGTGGAAACGATATGTGACAGTCATAATAGTTGTGAAATTTTCATCGCTCCATTATCTGCAGTTGTGTCGACTCATTACACCATTTAGGTAAAATGAATACTCATATAAGAAGCAGATGTTGTATACAAAATTTTTATTTATAGAAATTAGTTTTGTTAATATTTCTCAGACTTGTGGTGTGTGATATAAATCATATTCATTTAGTTCTTGAAGTAGTTTTAATTTGTATGGATGAAATTTGGGTTCTTTTAAAATTTTATGCACAGTACTCTTAGCTATACCGGAATCTGCTGAAAATTGTTTTACACTTTGCATATTATTAATTTGCACGTGTCTTAAAACTGCAACTTCCAGTGCTAAACCTTCGATAATTGAGATTTCATTACGTTTTTATTTTGCACTGAATCAGTCTCTTGAAATTTATCGATTAATTCTAACACATATTTAGTGGAAACGTTTTTGTCGGCATTACATTAATTAAAAATGCGCGCTGCAGCTCTTGCATAATTATTATTTATAAAATATGGCCTGACTCTTTCCACTCAATCTTATACTGAGTAAACCATTCTTAGATGAGAATACTTATTGAAACAAACTGGTTTACAAAAAGGTTGCGTTAAATACAATCTAAGTTTGTTTTAAATCAGTTTCCATTCTATTATATTTCAATCATCTAAACTGAATTGCTCACAAACGAATAGATAAAGATGAAATATTATTGAAATAAGATAGTAATTGAAAATTTGCATTTATTTTAGAATGCATGGGTGTAAATAAAAGTTTGTTTATATAAACGTTCTGCGTATTTTTCAATATGAATTTCCCAAAAACGAATCGATAGAAAGTTATTATCGAACGAAAACAGTAATATGTTTGAACTGAACGTTAATATTGAATAAATAGAATTGGAAATACTAATTGAAAATTTGCACCATTCTAGAATGCATAGACGTAGATAGAATTTGTTTAACTTTTGGCATAATTCCAAATTGAATTTGTCGAAAACAAATATATAAAAGCTAGAAAAGGGAAATAGGACAATTTATAACAAATTGAATATCCGTTTCAACGATATGTCGCACGATACTTCATGCCATTTAAAATTTTTGACGCGGTGAACCCTAAGCATAGGGGGGTGAAAATACAAACATCATTTGTATAGTAGAGGTTCCCTTTGATCTAAGGTTGACGTGTTTGCATCATTTTTTTAAAAAAACTGGAATCGGTGATATTCAATATGCCTCGTTTTCGTGTTGACTCCCTGTATGTATATAAAATTTAAAGAATTAAATTTGAAAAATATATTAAACTTTATGTTATTAATGAAAATTGAAATACTTAAAGCAAAATAACCACTAAACTAATGAAAATAAACGCAATAAGCTATATATTTTTGAAATAAATAAAATCTATGCTTTCCACCATGATCACAGCCAAAAATGGTTTTCACATTACCGTAACACTCATGGAAATCTAACACATAATTCTTAATCTATATAAAATAGTACCTTAAGAGTGTTTATAGAGGTTTTAGATTGTTTTTGAATAAAAAAAAAACTATTATGACTTGCTGAGGTTGCTACACTTTACTTGTTAGCCTATGAATTGTAAAAAACTAAGATACCGCATTACAATCTTGACTGCTTGATGTTTCTCGAAAATGTAGGGCAACCATGTACACGTCCCATCTCTATCGCTACCACCAAAGGAAATGCCCATTAAGGAACGTCTACTTTAGATCACACTGTACTTCTACAGATCTTTTTTTTATGGGTTTCCATACACATCTTAGAATTCTTGAGTGAGGTTGATTACCTCCATCGACAAAGTTCTGAAATTACTTGAATGAAGGTAGAGGAAGCGCTGGCGTATCATTTATATATTTATATATTTACACTCATACTGTGAATATGACCCATTCAGAGGTATAAAATCTCGTATACAAATGGCGATACCGCTTGAAATTTATGTCTTCGCCTTTAAAGTAGTCGGAGTTAACATATAATTACCTATTTAATACTGTTTTGCAAAGAATGATCAAGTATTCAATACTTCCTTCAACTAAATCTAACAAGGTTTTCATAATTCACAAATATTTTGCGCTATAAATCATAGACGGTGTCAATAGACGCTTTCTACATATACAATCTTGTTAATCGTGATAAAAGTTTGCTTCCTGGATGTCACATATCTGTTTAATCACGAAGGGCTAAATCGCCCTACCCATAATATCTGTTAAAGTAACTTACAATGAATGCAAAATGATTGTACCAGCTAAAATGTTTTAATAACAAGTAAAAGGTCCATGAAGTTAGACTAGAACCGCTTACGCAACTATTAAGGGCTATGTAATCAACAGTACTCGGTCAACCAAAGTGGTGTTCCATTTATCATAGAATTATGGCTAGATTTGACATTATATATATATATATATATATATATATATATATATATATATAT
>JAHWXV010477305.1:0-13886 GCA_024586415.1 Phrixothrix hirtus | reverse complement strand
AGTTGTAAAGCTAAGTGGGATCACATTGAAGTTGTGCTCTCAGTGTTTTTGTATTCGCTGTAGCGTAAAGACGTTTGTTTCGGATTGTGCACCCCCAAGAAATACCACTACGTGCCGCCGCTGAAGTCGCCCAATGACTGCCCGCCCCGGGTTGCTAATCTAAGTTAATGATTCTGCTTTCTTTGAATCAAGGTTTTTGTGGTAGGTAAATTGATACTTATAAATACACCTCTGAAGTTTGAAACATATTTCTTTGAAAATTGTTTTAAATCCACATCAATTAATGCTCTCCAGGGTAAGTTACATGTTTTTAAAGCCGAATTGTAAGGTTTCCAGTTCAACACACTTCCCGTCTTATACGATTTTGAATAAAGTCCAGACGTTTCTTTCCTAGATTAATCACTTCGATGATTCTATTATATCTATTGGATTCCTCTTAAACCTTTATTACATCCTTTGAATTATTTACCGCTTTAGGAATTATCGCTGTACTACCACTTAACGCAACACGTGCAGAAATCCCGGCAAATAATGATATTAGCGGAATTATTCCGCTGGTTCTAGGTAACGGTATAACAGAAGGTACTTCCACCTGACTTTCTAATTCCGGCTCGAACGATATTTAAAACTGTTTTTATTAAACTATAAATACACTTGTTGTTAACATTTCTATATTTTCTTCCACGCAATGTTAACTTAATGTTCTTCGGAGTGTTTGATTTAAATTTAACTATTTTTCTACCTCTATCTTTCCTTGTCAGGTTCTTACCTACATAATTACAGCAACAGACACTGCAGCTTCTCTTTAACACGCTACCAGGACTTTTCTTGAAATATTATATCTGTCTGATCGCAGCCACTTAAGTTGTTAATATACCTATACTCTATCTCATAAATACACGCAGAATCTACGTTATTAATTCTTTTATCTTGACGTTTCAGGCGTTTTTCTAATTCATGATTCACAAAATTCATAACCCAGAATATGTAATTCAATTGGTAGCTTATTAATGAGACTGTTTATGAGACCCCGATTTCACTTTCTCGAAGTAATGTTAAGACCACTACTACTGCAACTACTTCCTTCTCTCCCATTGTGAAGAAGCATCATGGGAATATTTACAATAATGTACGTGTTTATACTTAATACACATTTCTCTAAAAATCACCATCATATTTTAAATTAGGAAAGAAGGCAAAACTGAAAAGATATTTATTTCTATGTACATACACAAAAACACATTTCAGTTACATGCACAGATTTTATTTAAAAAATTACCAACGCTTAAGTCATTTCTCTAAATTCGATAAGATATTTTCAAAGCCAAATACACAGGACAATATTTGAAACGCAGTCACATATATACAGCGATTTCTATTTTAGGAATAACCTGAATTTAAGTTGTCCCTAAATAATTCGATAAGATATTTTTCATACTAACGCAACATATTTGCAAGTATTGCATAATGTTCACTTATTCTTTCGTAAACTATCACACTGTGAACATATGATATAAATTTAGTTTCTAAATCAGAAAGCTTACATTTCTTTATATCTTATTGCTGTTGCAATCATTTTTTATTTTGAATAATTGTAGCAATATTTAGAAGGCAACCTCAGCAATGAAGATATGTTTCTAACATCACGCGAATCTAAAGAAGCAAATGTGCTTATAATACAAATTCTAATATATGAAAGCATTTTTAGCTGCTTAACACTTCAATTTTGTAAGTGATTATATTATTTAAACAACATAATATGTTACTTTCACATTTGGTAAACTTAGACGCAATTTAGTCTCGGTTTGCAAACTTTCTTTTATCACGATACCGGTTGCGCTTGAAATCAACATTATAGAGTGCGATATTATAACAGAAAACATGTGATCTGGAGCAGTTTGTTTTATACGTGTTTCAGTCTCGATTATTTATGCTTTGATTAACTTTTCCAGCGCCATCAGGGAACATCAATCATTCTTGGTTAGTACAATTCTTTGCTGCCGCCATTTAGAATTACAATTTACGTAACCCAATCCAACTATAGTATTTAAATTGAAACTAACACATAGTCCTATTTCAACATACTTTCGTTGACTGTAATTGTTCGCATAATCACTTAATCACAATTCCTCAATCATAGTACTTTGTTGCGCATATAATAACTGTTTGTTTATTTGTTCCTAATAGAAATTACCGTTAAAATTAGCATAATTCTCGTTATCATTTCTGTTATCAGAGTACTTATTTTTTCACAATTATTATTATCAATTTTAACTGCATTACCAATTGCAACAAAGAACTGTCACGGGAAAATTCACTTATATCTTCAAAAATTCATATTAAATAAACTGCAAGAATTTATGTCATTTTTAACAACTTGATTAATCTAAAAATTGAATGAAGTTTTTCTGCTTCTCATTTTCTCAAACGTTAACTAGTTATTAACAGCCATGTTTGAAATATATACACATACCCTAAGTAGATAGGGTAAAGGGGTAATTAAACAAATGAACAGAATCACATGATCTCAGACGAATAATAAAGAATTTATTCTTGCTGGTCAATTAAATTGAATGAATGTGTTTCATTCGGATATGAGACTGAAGTTGAGGGGAAAAAGGGGTAAGACTAGATAACTTTTTTTTAAGAAAACTATCAGACTTTGAATATCTCCAACAAATAATAACTATTTTTAACATAATTAAAATTTTAAAAATTCCTATTTGAAATGGACAAGCATTTTCTTCCGAAAACTGAATGTAATCTATGACTTCATTGAGTTTCGTCAAATCTGAATAAACCTAGAACCTTACATACTATGTAAGGAATTAGGTAAATTAAACATTGCTTCTAGGGTTAAGGTAACAAAGAATACACGTAAGGATTCTAAAGTTATAATGTATAATTTATGTAAGACTTTAAATACACTTACTATTAATAAATGAAAAATGAAATAGAATAAAGAACTGCCCATCAGAATAACTTGAAATTCAAAGACACCTGCAATCTGTAAGTAAAGGCAAGTAAGTAGAAACTTTCTAAGTTCTGTTTTTTCATTCCTACACACATACACACAGGCACACGCACACTCACTCACACGCACGTACGTATCCAGACTTACTTATGTGCACGCCCGCAAGCACACATGCATGGGTATTCACTCCCCATTCTGTATCCTTTCTTAATACATGTTAAATCATATACATTTACCCTATATTCACATACAAAAGTAAAAAACGCTTTGATAATTTTTTTCAATAACTTGAACATACTCATATTCTATCATTCTCTATGCATTCCTTCAGCACTTATCTATCTTTAATATACCAATTTGAATTTAATTAGTACTAGGTCGATTACGTCTTACTACATAAACTTATTACTATGCAAATACAGTAATTACGTTTTATAAGACATACTCTTATTATTACTATGAGAATTACAGTAATAATATTTCATTATACATACGCTTATTGCTATGCAAATTACGGTAATTAGATCAACGCAAATGTTTACTTTACTATTCAGTTGTCGGCACGCCAGTTGCTAAGTTTCTTAATGTACACATAGATGCAACAAGACACATCCCCACTAGCAACTACATATTCATTCTAGTTACCTCGCGACCATTTTTTTACCAAGACAACTTCACTTGCATGCAGATAAGGCGGGGGTCACATTCACGCCTAAACAAAATCCATCTCTCTTGCACATACACCTTCCCTTTTCTTCGAGTTCATTCTAACCAAATTCGGAAATACTAATTACTAACGTTCACTCCTCCACTCTGTATCTCTCACATACATACTACACTATCTATATCCCACCCACTTTATTACTTTCATATTGTAATGTGCTTAAAGAATACTCTCAAGAGGTGGAAAATTCTACTCCTCCCTGATCACCTGCAGGGCCTTCCTCTCATCAAGAAGTTATCTAGAAGTTTATCTGTTATATTACTACTTACGCATATTCTTATATATGTATTATAATTCTTTTCTATTTAAAGTACAAATTCTGTCGATAAGGGCCTTGTTACGTTAAAGCTTGATAAATATACGCCTCTATTTGATATAAATAACTTTAAGTATTCTAAATCAACCCTGATAGACCGCCAATATTTGTGATTTTGCAATTAACATCACATGGCAGCCAGGAGAAAGCCTAGTCTTTTTAGCCGAGAACGTTCCAATGTCAGTAAACAGTGTTAGTGCCGATTATTTACATTTTTCTTACTATTTAACTGTTTTGCAATATATGTACAATCCTGATCTTATTGTACTTTATTTATTGAAAGTGCTAACGTACCTAATTCTACCTCATCACGATGACACCTCCAAGTTGCGATTCGGAAAAGAGACTCAGAGGGAATCAGAATAACTAGATGCCTTGTCGTTTACGGTTATCGTTTCTAGGTTTAAAAGAATGAGTAATCATCTTGTGCAAATAGTGTTACTAAATTCGCAATCATTTTCAAGAGTTGTGACAATACTGAATCATCAAGGATGTTGTTTTACAATTTTCAAGGGCACAAATTATTCGTAATTTCCTAAATAATTATGAATAACCTTTTCGTGTATCTGTATCCGAATAGGTTTCTAGATCGTCGATCAAATATACAGAGAAAAGAGCTCACATTAGGTGCATGTATGCTATAGAGGTAAGTCAGAAGGAAAAACCACTATAATGGGCTCGGCTTTGCGCAAATGCCATGTTAGTAAACAGGAAATAGTTTTATTTTCTTTCCGTAATTTTTCATTTTCGGTTTTCATTAAATTTTGACATATTGATAAATAGCAACCAATTATATTTTTCTATAACCATATTTACATTAATCTTTGAATTTGTGGAATATTTTATTTATTTTTGAAAAATATGAAACTTGGTGGTCAATATGATAATATCTATCTAGGGAGGATATGATGGTAAAAGCGTTTGGGAGTGGGATACTGTAGGAGTAAAAAAGATTCTTCTTCTGCCAATAATGGAAAATAAGGATGGGTTTGTAAGAAAGTCTTCCGGAATTTACCTTAGAGAATTTTATTTGAGATTTCAGTAAGCCACTTGAAACCTAAATTTGAACAAGCGACCTGGGGGATCATTCCTTGGAACTCCCGAACGCTAGACGTATCCTTAACTACTACATTACCCTCAGTGGCTACTTTAATCATAGTTTGGCAATTTATATTGAATTTTTACCAAATTATACGTGTACAATACCTAAATACAGTAAAAATATTTATCTATTTGTGTATCGAAATGAGCTCATTTCAAAACCCATTTGAGTTGAATAATGGCCTTCTTTTTAACACGGAATATTTTATTTTAAAAGGTTGGTAACATTGATAATTAAACATATTATACGTCAAAATCGAATAGAAAATTGACAAAACTTTTATATTCGAATGTGAAAACGTCAATGTCACCAACTATTACTAAAATCCCTAAATTAATTATATGTCAAAAAACGCGAGTTTTTTCCTAAAGTTTTAGCAAATAGATAAAACAGTATAAGAAACTCGTTTCATAAGATGTTTATCACATTCGTTATAATATTCGAATGTGCGAACTGTTAAAAGCTAAGAATTTCCCTTTTAATTAGAAACGCCAGTAATCTGTGTTTAGCGTAGGCTAAATTGTCAACCTGCAAACAATCTAAATTAAATGTAGTTAGTCTTAGAATCATATTTATAGTGAAAACACCTTTAGCAGAATAATTAAGATCATATGTTATATTTTACATAGTCAATGAAATAAACATTTTTAAAAACTTCCTTCGCTTTATTTTAATCGAAACTGGCGCAGTCGGTAGGATTCGCGGAGAATACGGTACTTCGAAAATTAAGTAGTCTAATTCGTGTATTTTAATACTTTGCCGCGAAATCGAAATTTAAAAATCTATGGAATAGTGACGACCTCAAGGGGACAAACATAGCCTCATCAAGCATCTTTGAACGCATCGTCCTGACTATTGGATTCAACAATTCATTGGAATCAAGTGACAACTACAACTAAAATCAGGTCCTAATCAACTACCAATCATACGTAATGAAAAAGAAAACATCTTAATGTATGTGAAATATTTATATTAATTTTTAAAAAAAAATCATATAAAATTATTAATTACTCAAATAAATTTATATATTAGATAACAAATACGTAAACAGATATTAACAGTATTTAACCAAGCGTTGCAAAGTTGTATAAATGTAATCCGCAACAGATAACGCCAGATATGTATAATACTAAGTTAGAACATTTAATGATAAGAAATAGGTCAAGATCACCTCGCGAAAGACGAGTATTGCAACCATCTAAATTATTGTTTTTAAATAATCAAACACTGACGTAACCAGCATCAACATTATTTCCTAACGGTTTTAATGCAACTTTATTAAACGAGATACCTTCGTATGATGGGCATCAGACAACATTGTCGGAATTTATAAGAGCAGTAGAGGTTTTAGTATTTCAGTTTTGTTCAAGAAATCTTAATGATTACATAAATAAGTTAATAATTTCTTCAGTTAGGAATAAATTAAAATCTCAAGCGCTAGAAGTAATCACTGGGTATCATTATGATGCTTGGGATGAAATAAAAAAACATTCTTATAGAAAATTTTGATGATCAGAGATGGGAATTAAATTTATTAATCGATTTAACGAAACTTAAGCAAAATAAGGATAGCCCTATTTTAATAAAGTTAGAACACATTTGACTATATTTAATTCCAAGGTATCTTTAGGCAACGAACCTCAAGAGATAGTAAATTATAAATTGTCTGCTAATAAAAATTTAATGTTACGCACGTTTGTAAGCGGACTTAACGAAAACCTAGGTAGTTTTATTATAAGTTGCAACCCGGATTCACTGGAATCAGCACTTAGTATGGTAAAAGAGGAACTAGATATAAGATATTTACAAAATAATACACAATTTGTAATGCAGGAACAAAAGCCTAATAGATTTGTAACGCGCAATTAAGATCAAAATTATTCAGGATCTGGTACTCGATCTTATGATGTAAATACGTGTAAGTTTAGTAATACTATGACCAACAATTATAGAACGCAAAATTTTCAAAATCAAATTTACAATTCTAGACAAAAGTTTCCACATTTTAATAATCAGAATAACACTAACAATCCTATGAAATTTTCGTCTAATATTTCCCGAACTTTTTATAATCAAAATCTTTTGCTTCAAAGTCTAATTATAAACCCAAGGTAGACAAGAATCCATAGATATCAGTACCATAAAGAAACCCGCTTATCAACAGTTAGCTAACTAAAATAAATTTCACACAAAATATCAAAATTACCCTCCAATTCAACAATCAAACCAACTGAGAAATTTTATTTCAGAAGAACTTTTCCATCATGATAATCATACAGAGTATTCCGAAAATAATTATCTCAACGATCAATATGATGAAGCAAATTTGCATATAAAACGTTCCCAAATCGTTGTAGACCCATATCATAAAAGCCGAAAATTAAATTTTCAAAATTTATCATTGAATACTAATAATTATGAATCCGAAAATTTTTTTTAAAGGCCTTGGAAATTATAGAAAGTTTTAATATAAGCCAAAAATCAAATTTTCCCTATATAATAGTACCATCCCCAGGAGATAAACCAGTTCTAAAACAATCGTATCCCCTAGTTTTGTAGAAAAATATTTTCCAGATTCTATCTACCAATACGATTTTGAAATCACTACTTCGCATAGAACCATAAGACATAATTTTCTAGCCGATCTTCCTATTCCTAATCTTTTCAACGAAGAAGGTGCTCATCCTTGTTATTTATTAGATTTTCACGGCGAATATATTGGACTCAAATACAAACAAATAGAACCATAATAAAAGGAATCGAAATACCCCTCGCACGGAGGTATTTATAACACTGCCTGCTGTAGGCAGAAGTGCAACTAAATTAGTTCCGAAATTAAAGTTTAATTACTCTGTGATGATGCCTTCGGCATTAACCAGATTACATAATAATTGGTTAAAAACTAGCCTCATAAACATTTCTACCGTAACAAAAGAGTTAATATCTACAATTCCTTATACATAGATGAATATATTGAAAATGATAAGCAAATAATACAAACCAACAATTATAATGCAATCGATAATTTAGAGACGAGAATAATTTTAAACGGGAACCGATCAACTTAGTGAAGAAGAAAGGACGCTAACTAATGATTTATGTTATCAATAAAAAGATTTATTTCACACCCCTTATATTCCTCTATCAGCGATTAATTTAGTTAAACATATTACCACCAAAACGGACACGCCCATCTTCACAAAAACATCGATATCCTCACGTACATAGAAGTGAAGTAAAAAGACAAATTAACATAATGTTAGAGGAACAAATAATTGAACCTTCCGAATTTCCATATAACTTTCCCATTTAGGAAAAAATTGGACGCCTCTGGAAAACAAAAATGGAGGATTGTAATGGATAACCGTAAATTAAATAAGCAAACTATTGGAGACAAATATTCATTACCTCGTATTGAATCCGTTTTGGACAACCTTGTCGGAGCTTTCTAGTTTTCTATTTTGGAGCTTGCCTTGGGTTACACCAAATAAAGATTGAAGGAAATGATTGTGAGAAAACAGCATTCTCCACAGGGGAAGGTCATTTCCAATTTAAAAGGATGCCATTTGGAGTAAAAAATGGCCCGTCTACGTTTCAAATAGCTATAAATAGTGCATTAGCCGAAATAACACCTCACTAGTGCCGAGTATATCTAGACGATATAATTATTTATTCCATATCCTTACAGGAACATGTCTAGATTGAAAAATGCTTTTGAAATATACAATTAGACAAATTCGAATTTTTACACAAAACCATTAAATACTTGGGACACATTATTACAGAAAACGGAGTAAAACCCGATCCGTCAAATATTGCTGCTATAAAAAATTTTCCACTGCCTAAAATAACAAGACAAATAAAATAATTTTGAGGACTGTTTGGGCACTACAGTAAATTTGTGAAGGACTTAGCAAAAATTACCAATTTCTTAACCATTGCTTAAAAAAGGGCAATACGATAGTACATAACCCGAATTTATTGAACAATTTGAATAGTGTAAACAAATTTTAACCAACGAATCACTCTTGTAGTATCCGAATTTTAAAAAACCTTTCGAACTAACCACCGATGCTTCCAAATATGTGCTCGGTGCCGTATTATCGTAAGATGGTAAACCTGTATGCTATGCATCAAGAACACTAAACGAAATCGAACAGAAGTACAGCACAATAAAAAAAGAATTATTGGGTATAGTCTGGGCTATTAAACAATTTAGGTCGTATTTATTTGGTATAAAATTCATTCTTTACACTGATTATCGGCCACTAGTATGGTTAAAAAATATAAAGAACTCAACTCAAAACTAACTCGCTGGGCTCTCAAATTGGAAGAATTTGTTTTAACATCCATTACTACCTGGGAAACTTAATAAAGTTGCCGATGCCTTGTCACGCATTCAACTTCATCCTTTGACAATCGATACTCTTGAGAGACGCAATACACCAGAGCCTATTTTAAACCAATAATGATAGCAATGTCGCAAGTAGATCAACTACGCCTGATCTAGAAGAAATGTTTCCTTTGCCACCCTTTATACTGCTACAGGCGGAAGCGACTTAAGGCAAATTGAAAGCATTCATAACGAATCCTTAGCTGACACTATACATACGCAACAAACATCCTCACACGAAATTGACATTGCGGTAAAGCCTTTAAACATTATAAGAATCAAATTGAATTTATAAAAGTTCACACACCCAAAAACTTAAAAATAACTAAGTATGATGGAATCACAAATTTTAGTGTATTTATTGACAAGATTAATATGATGGCGAAATTTAGTGAATTATTAATAGAACACTGTGAACCAAATACGCATTACTATTGTTACTTTCCCGATGATTATCTCGCTTCACAATTTTCAAATTTTGTAAAAAATCTAACAAATGGTAAAACGCCCAAGTTTCATCGATGCATGAATCCAGTTATCTACATTAAAGAACCTACAAAACGACAAATCCAAATACAAATTATCATTTAGGAAAAAGGAATCACCGTGCAATAACCGAAACTTTAGGACGGTTCAAACGGAAATATTACTGGAGATCAATCAATAAAGATATTTATGATTACATTAACAAGTGTCATATCTGCAAAACCCAAAAATACGATAGGAATCCAATCAAGCAACCATTCCACATTACTCGCACTCAAATTAAACCATTTCATATTGTACATCTAGACATATTTCGAATCGCTAATAGAAGTTATGTGATAATATTAGATGCTTTCTCAAAACCGGCACAAGCCTATTTCAATAAGGGCCGGTTCTACACTTTGGTTTAATCATCATTTGTGTAAACATATACAAAATGCAATATAATTCCTAGATAAGCGTCCTACAACAAGATTTTTGAAGCAGTATCCTATAAGTTAAGTGGCAGTCCAAATCTTGGTGCAAATTACAAGATTTGGTTAACAACAGATATATTTAAGGTAAATTCTAATGTCTGATTGGCTAAAATTTAAAAACAGAAAAATAACTTTATATACGTCGGTGTTTATTAAATGATAACTGGTTTGTTTTCAAAAGTTTTGTTATTCATATAAAAATTATGCATGGTTGGGAAGTAAAAATAAGAAAATAAGAGCAATGAATTTCACTTATGATGATATTTATCTCATGGAAAAACATAAAAATTTAAATGGTGGGTGAGCTTTTAGAAAATCATATTTCACAAAGCAAACTTATTTCTGTACATTCCTAACATGAGAAAGAAAAAGCTTGAAATTTATTAACTTTTTATGAATTCCTCCTCAGGCAGAGTGTTAAAGTAGTGTGAACTAAAAGAACAATTGACATAAATAATTTTAAAATTTTATACGTACCTACATAATATCGATTAACTTATTTACAAACCTTTCTTTAAATAATTTTGGTCGTCGAAAGTTATTCAATCGATATCTTATTTCTTCACCATCATCCGAATTGAAGATATTTATTAGCTGAATATTCATCAACAAACATTGACACCTATTGTCTTACCTCAAATATAATGACAAATTATATGTTATATATATTCTTATGAATAAACAATTACAATTACAATTATAGGGTTAATATTAATAATAATAATGATAATAGAATATTCATCCACCATTTGGTGCAAGAGTAAGGAAAAGAACCTGGAAAAAATAACCTTACTAGATGAAATCATAAGTCTTTTATATTATGCTTATAATTAATACCAACCTAAATAAATATGAGATATCTCTAAGGATATGTAACACAATCGTAAAATAAAACTATAAAACATATTCGTATATAAATCGTAGTATAAACTCTAGATTAACTTGAAGTGAGGAATAGTTATCTTAATTTTATATGCATTACTGTAGAACCGGTCCTAAATCCCATAATCTAATTGAAGTTATTGAACAATTGTTTAAATATATCTGTACGTTTACCACGCCCGATGTTATTATAGCCGTTGGAGAATTTAATAAAAATATATTTATACACTTCATCGCCATACATAAAATTCAAATACACACTACAATCCCTAATAATCAGTAATTCAATTCGCCTATTGAACAGCTAGATTCAACGATTCTTGAACATTATATATTGTTAACAGACATCCCCGAGCATCAAAAGATCCAATATTGCATTTTAGCATATAACCATACAATACTCTCAAACTTAAATTTAACCCCCTTTCAAATAGTATTCGGAAACATGGACAATAAAAACCCATTTGACATTGGTTATATAAAAAACTTATCATGACTACTTATCTGGACATAAAACAAAACTGAAAAATTTGTACGAAGCACTACAATCAAAGCAAATCGAAACAAAAGAAAAACGTAATTTAAAACTAAACTAGAATCGTAAAAATAGAACCTTTAAACTGCAAGATAAGGTTTTTGTCATGACAAATCTAAAAAATAAAAAAAAACCTAAATTTCATAGACCCTTTATAGTTTTCCAAATTTTTGAACACGATATTTATGAACTAACACCTATAGAAGAAAGACTTAAGATAAAAAGGTATGCTAACAAATTATTGCCTTTTTTAGACCAATCACCCTTGCAGTCTTCTGCAGCATTGCAACCGAATTCGTTGCCGGAAATATGACGATAAAAGACTTGAAGAGCAAACCGTGACTATATCCCGTAGATCTAGGCGATGTGTGCCTACAAGAAAGCGAATGGACATTAGTTAAGATTTTAAATTACACTATAGTTATAGTAAATTATGATAGGCTTAAGAATAAATTAACAGAATTACTTTCACTTTTATTAAATTTAGAGTATCCGATAGAATTTGGAAAGGCAGTAGATATAAAATATGCTACCGTTTAGCCACATTAATTTGCTTTTAATTATAAAGCAATACATGGAAAGGAACGATAAACTACTAGAGCAACTATTCCCTGTTGTAAATCACTCAATTCGTAAAAGAGGACTAATCGATGGTTTGGGATCTATCTTTAAATTCCTAACAGGAAATCTAGACGCCAAGGATGGCGAAAAATGTGAAAAAATGATAGCTACTCTACAACAAAATAATGAATTATATAAAAATACTTTATTAGAACAAGCACAAATTTTAAATGATACAATTTCATCAATTCACTATTTAGCAACTAATCAAGAATTACTAATTAATAATGTAGGTAAAATAATACTTGAAAATAAACGGATACAAAAGGCCATTGCCACATACTCCGTAAGAAACATTTTGGACGAAGCAATTCACTTATTACAACTATTTGTAAACATTTGTACAGAACTAGAGACTGCACCCACTTTTGCACAAAATCAACAAATGCACATGTCCCTTATTGATAATAACAATGTAATTGAAAACATAAATAAAATATCTAAATTTCTCGCCGACTTATCTGACAAATCATTGTGCATCCATTACCCTGCACAATTTAAATACTTACACATTTACGAGTCAATCATTGTTACCAAAGTTTATCAAATTAACAATAAAATTACATTTATTTTCAACGTATCCATAATTTCCAAAAATAATAAATATCAGCTCATAAAATTAATCCCTTTTCCAATATTTGTTGAAGAACGCCAATATCGTATGATCATACCTACACAGTTCTTTATTAGATAACGTCAAGAAAAGTATTCCTATTGAAATTAATCAATGTAAATTAGTAATCCCAAGTACCCATTTTTGTAGCCATAGTAATTATATCGAAATTCCTAACAAGAAGCTATGTGAAATCCAGTTACTTTCATTTAACAATAATCAAATGTGCATCCCATATGTATTTGATTTAATTGACATTAAAATTTCACAAGTTGAACTAGCAACTTGGATAGTAACCTCATCTTCCAAAGCAATTCCTGATATTAAATGTGCCATGGAATCTAGCTCAGTAGCAAAGCGGTAGAGTAGGGGAGGTATGGTGTAGCTAATCACGGTAAAAAGTTTTTTGTAAAATGCACTTCTCGATATGTACCTGCGGGATTAAATTAAGTCGACGTCTTCTTAAGATAAAAATGAAGTAAAATATAGAATAACTAGGGCGCCAGTCGATCACTTTTACAGTCACAAAGAACATCTGAACGATAAGATGTTCGCTTAAGATAAATTTATTTGCAACCAAAACTCAGCATCTGGAACGGTAGACCTAAGAAAACCTAAAGAAAAGTAAACTAGGTAAAAGGAAGCCCTGTGAAATTACAACCATATAATTCAACAAGTAAGTAGGTATTTATTCAAACACCCAGTAGAATATTCACAAATTGCATAATATCATATCAACAAATAAAATAAAGTAAATAATAACA
>JAHWXV010477257.1:0-18344 GCA_024586415.1 Phrixothrix hirtus | reverse complement strand
AATGTTGGCTTATGATAACATCCTTTATTTAGGCGACATGAAAATCGATCTTTTTAAACTTCATTCCACTGAGTCAGAACAATACATGTCTTTGCTAAATGCCTTTGGGTTCAGTCAACTTATATCAGAACCAACTAGAATTACTGCAACTACTGCTACGCTAACTGATCATATATTAATAAATCCCCCCGAAATTGTTTGTAGTTCTGGTACAAAAAATATGCACGAATTCACTGATCACCAACTTATATTCTGTAAACTTTAGTTTGAAACAATTAAAACTATTCCAAAAACCGTAAGATACCGAGATTTTTCATATTTTGATGTTAAGCAATTTAATCTAACATTAAATATAATACCATGGGAAACTATATTAGATATCCCAGATGTAAATGATAAAATTAACTTTTTAAATATTAATATTATTTATCTTTTCGATGTTTTACGCCATTTAAAATGTCTGTATTTAGTAAACCAAAGGCACCCTGGCTCACATTTGTAATTAGACACATGATGTTTCTACGCGATAAGGCATTTAAACGATATAAATCCACTAGGTCGGTTTCACATTGGGATTACTATAAATTCTTACGTAATTTAGGAAAACTTTCCATAAAAAATAAAAAACAGGCATATTTTAATTATAAATTTGCACATAATAATGTTAAATCGTTATGGAAAGATCCCAAACAATATAATATCATCAACAATAATAAGACTATTAAAATACCTTATTACATAAAAGATCCCAATAGAATTAGTAAATATTTCTTAGACTCTGTAAGTGGTGTGACAGATTCCAGTATCACTGTTCCGAATATTTTCAATACATTACGTACTAATGCGGGAATATTCAAATGTATACCTATTGCAGATTGCAATATCATACAAATTATTAACGAGATCAAGTCGAATTCTAGCGGCGTTGATGACATAAACATTAAAATGATACACCTGTGCTGTCCTACTTTAATACCGTTTATAAAACATGTTATAAATTTCTGTTTAGAATATAGTGTAGTTCCTGATATGTGGAAGATTGCAAGAGTTATACCAATACCTAAGACTAGAACACCTAAAGCATCCAAAGATCTAAGACCAATTAGTATTCTTCCTGTGATGTCAAAAGTTTTGGAGAAGGTAATGCAGTTACAAATGAAAGATTATTTAGAACAACATGATCTTCCTTCAGATATTCAATCTGGATTTAGTGCACGCTACAGTTGCTCTACTGCATTACTACATATTTGTGGTGACATAATACGAGCTAGGGATGCTGGAAAAATGACGGCTTTAGTGCTGTTGGACTTTTCCAAAGCTTTTGACACTATCAATCACAATATGTCATTAGCAATTTTGAAGCATATGGGATTACATGATTCTACACTGAAACTATTAAAAACTTATCTAAATAATAGGAATCGGTGTGTTGGAATCGATAATGTTGACTCCAATTTTCTATTAATTGAGTATGGAATTCCGCAAGGTGCAGTTTTAGGTCCTCTGCTTTATACCATGTACTCATCTTATTTGTCCAGTACTCTACGCTATTGCAATTTTCATCAGTATGCCGATGATATTCAAGTGTATCTATAATTTGACAGTAAAGGCTACACACAGGCTTGTAATCAAATTAATGATGATCTACGCGAACTTGTAAATCTTGCTGCTTCTCATTCTCTCAATATTAATCTTAGCAAATCAATCTTTATATTATTTGGCAGTGATGAAAATAGCAATGTTATATTACAAAACTTTTCCATAAAAATTGTTAATGTTTTGGTACAACAGTCAGAGAGTGCACGTAACTTAGGCGTCGCAATTGACTACAAATTGCCGTTTCGTCAGCATATTGATGAATGTGTAGAAAAAGCCTTTAGTGTTCTTAGAAAGCAATACAGTAACAGACATGCTCTTAACAAATGTTTAAAAACTACCTTATGTGAATTTCTTGTATTGTCTTATTATAACAATTGTGATGTCTTATATGGGCCTTGGGTCGATGTACTAAGGTCCAGGAAAATTCAAGTTATTCATAATTCGTGCCTACGTTTTATTTTCGGAATTAGATGTTATCAGAGAATAACATGCAATCTTGACGAAGTCAAATGGCTTAACGTGTATTATAGACGCCTTTTGCACGGTACTGTAACTTTTCATAAAATTTTACTTTACAAAACATCCTCATATTTGTGTAACAACATAAGGTTTCGTACTGATATACATAACCTCAACTTACGACATACGAGACTAATAGCAATTCCAAAATATAAAACTGAATCCTTTAAACGATGTTTTATCTATTCAATATGTAAAATTTATAATTCATTGCCTTCACATATAAAAATTTTACAATATATTATCTTTAAGCGGCACGCTACCAACACATTACTTATTTCACAGTGATGAATCCGTAACTGTCAACAATCCAGTGTTGTATTAATAATACCCATTTAATCTGTGATTGTGCATATATTTATTTATTTACTGTAACGTGGCAAAAGGGAAGAACAGGAGACTCAGTACGATAGCGCTCTGTCTATCTGACTGTCATTTTTCCCTGATTCAAATATATTAAGTATTATTTATTTATTTATTTATTTGTTTTTACTATATTTTTACAATAATTTTTAGCTGTCTTACTTGTCATGTAATAACGGAAAATGAAGATTTATTTATATTTATTTTATTTTAACCTGATTGAAACACTTATCGCGGTACTTTTTCTTACTTTTCATAGCATTTTTTAGATTCATAGAAAAAACGGTCACCATGTGCTCCACGGCTTGTTAGTAAATCATCAATGAAATTATCGCTTAAATCTTCACTGTCGTTACCATCTTCACTTATCGATCGAGATGGAAATATTACGGTTTGTAATAGCTGCGGTGATGGATTCATGTAACTTTCAATTTCAGTAATGTCCTCATTATTTAGCGAACTATAGGATTTTCGCTTAGATGATGGCAGAGCAAGTCTTCGTTTAAAGTACGATGATGGAATATATGAACCTTCAGATCTATGCCGAGAAACATCATCAAGAAACGACAATTTTTGATGCCCTTTATGCTTTGAATTTTTCGAAATAGCTGAACCATTTCCCAATTCATCCTTTTTTAAAAATCTACGATAACCATATCTAGCGAATTGTCATTTCTCCTTGCAGCCTGCAACTACAAATAGAAATAGATAGTATACTTTTTCAAAATTGAACATCGGCGGGTTCATTATATATTCCGACCAACAAGCTAAAGATATACATGCTACTTCAAATTTTAAGCTACAATTGAAGGTGACAAGGCACTTTTGATATAACTCATTCAAATGCATTGAATAGAATTTATAAGTGAACTAGCACGATGCGATAAAATGCGAATGCGGTGCGACATGATATCACGAGAAATAGTTATTAATTATGAAACGGTGACATTATTCCATACCTATTTGACATCTAACAAATCTCATGACATCTGGTACACGACATTTGATAGATCTAATAAATAATATTATGATTTATCTAATATTTATCACATAATACTTTAGAAAAACGAGATAGTCAAACAAGTACGTTTCATAATTAATGACTATTTCTCGTAATATCATGCCGCACCGCATTAACATTTTATCGCATCTTGCTAGTTCACTTATAAATTCCATTCGATGCATTTGAATAAGTTATATCAAAAGTGCCTTGTCACCTTCAACTGTAGCTTAAAATTTGAAATAGCATGTACATCTTTAGCTTGTTGGTCGGAATATATAATGAATCTGCTGATGTTCAATTTTGAAGAAGTATACTATCTATTTCTATTTGTAGTTGCAGACTGCAAGAAAAAATGAAAATTTGCTAGAGATGGTTATCGTAGATCTTTAAAAAAGGATGAATTAGGAAATGGTTCAGCTATTTAGAAACATTTAAAGCATAAAGGGCATCAAAAATTGCCGTTTCTTGATGATGTTTCTCGGCATAGATCTGAAGGATCATATATTTCATCATCGTACTTTAAACCAAGACTTGATCTGCTATCTAAGCGAAACTCCTATAATTCGCTAAATAAGGAGGACATTACTGAAATTGAAAGTTACATGAATCTATCACTTTAGCTGTTACAAACCGTAACATTTCCATGTCAGTCGATAAGTGATGATGGTAGAGACAGTGAAGATTTAAGCGATCATGTCATTGATTCTTTGCAAACAAGCCGTGGAACATATGGTGAGAGTTTTATCTATGAATCCAAAAACTGCTAAGAAAAGTAAGAAAACGGACCGCACTAAGTGTTACAAGCAGGTTAATAATCGAAACATTAAATAGAAATATTCTAAGGTTGTTCACAAATTAATTGCGGATTTACGAGTACTATGTGCTTAAAAGAGAGCTGGAAACGCGGAAGTTAATAAAGAGATTGTTGTTATTATCGAGAAGTTGGCTAAAACTGGATATATTTTGTTCTAAATATTTTTTAAGGCGGATGTCGTGTTATATCTTATCTTTATCTACACTTATATTTACAAGTTTTCCATAATAAATCTATTTCATTGAAACATGTTAAAATATTTACGTTGTAATTAAAACACCAATTTGATAAAGGATTATTACATCGTTATATATCTATTATACAAATAATATACATTAGATAAAGCGCGAATGCATTGCGCTTTGGAATGATGGAAGCTTGACGGTTCAGCTGGGGTTAATACATGATGTTCTTCGAATTCAGGTTTCGAGTTGAATATGATAAACGGTGCTTTAAAGATAAAGCGAGATATTAATATGCCATTATAAATTTCAAGCTCTTTAAGCGTGAATTCGGTTTTGGGCACCTTAAAGCCTTGAATATTGACTACAAACTTCTTTGTTTGTTGCGCGCAAACATTTATTTGAAAAGTTCGAATGGATATGAAATAAAATCTGCGCACATCTTAAATTAGATGAAATTAAATACGTAAGTTGCGTTAATATAAATATCTATCGTCATTTTCCAAATCAAGATCTATTTCTCGAATGATGAAGTCTTTAAATTTAAACATTAATTCACATACAAGTAAATCTGATTTAAAGTCGTTCCTTAACATATCATATAAATCTTGACTTTCGTTGATAAATTTCATTCATCACTGTATTTATGAATATATAATAATTCATTTTGTTTTATATAAACTATGTACTTCGTCTAGCAAGAAGTCACCGTATTTACTAAAACTTCTAAGTGTTTTATTTCATTTACTATTAATAATAGTCCCGAAGAAAATACATTGTGAAATTATTTTAATAATGTGGCTATAATCTTAATCCTTTTTGTTAATTCTTAATTGAAAAGAATAAGATAGTGTAAATATATTAATGTACGGAGATGTCTGTAATCAATTTCATTTGTTTAAAAACATTCAGTTTAAAACACGACAATTTATCTAAACTCCCTAAAATAATTTGAATGGTATAGTGTAAGAATCAGGTAAGAAAAAAGGTGTCCTAACATAATAGCAATGCCGCTTTGTTATAAAGTGTTTAGCAACTTATCGATGTTCGATATAATGAACAAAATTTAAAATAAAATTGACATTGTTTGGAATTGCATAGAAAATCAGTTATAATATATACATGATGGTAGTACAATTTTGCCTGTTAAAATTTGTTATCTAAGCCCCCGGAAACGTTGAGCTAAACGCGAAATAATTTGGAATGATAAAATTATGCTATAGTTATTAGAAATGCGTATGTTTGTATAATAGATTGTTTATGTATGAGCAGGTAGCTAAATCAATACTTGCAGGGATACTTCCACTGAAAAAGGTGCAGTTTGAGAATATGTCAAGTTATTGTATTGGATGAGACTTTTATAAATTATTTTGTATACTTTAGAAGATAATTCTAACGTTCATTTAACGTCTGAATAAATAATGAAAATAGTTGAATTATGTGTTATCCACTGTCATCAATTAAACGCTGGTCATTAATTTAAACATAAAATTTTTTAAATAATCTAATCCGGATTTAAATAGTGAATGCTATTCGGTTGATGTGTAAAATCATTATACAGCGTTTTATAGTTGTGCGCGGTGACGTCATCATTTTATGCGTGTTACAGCCTGTCATGTTCCGTAGGATATTACTAGCATTAATTAATTACATATTTGAAAATGGTTGTAATACATTTAATTAGTCTCGATTTTATAAATTAACTTTCAGACCAATTATATAATTAAAGAATTTGAGATAAATTTAATCAGAGCTTCGATTTTAAATTAATTATTCGATTAATTACATAGCAATGAATTTTAATAAGCATGTGCATATAAATTGGAATCATAAAAACATAATTATCAAAAATATTCCTTAATAAAATTAAACCGTGAATAAAACAGCGAAATAAACCGCGAAATAAAACAAAAAACGCGAATTAAGCCTTAACTTCTAGACTAATTACGTAATAATGAATTTTAAGTCAATTTAATTAGAGCTACGATTTTTACATTAATTTCCCGAATTATTAAATTAAACCGCCAATAAGAATCGCTAAACGCGAATAAAACCGTCAATTAAACCGAGAAAACGTGAATTAAACCGAGATAAACGGTAATTAAACCGCTAATTAACACCCTTTCCGCGGGCCGCGAATTAACCCTTTCCGTGAGGTTGTGAGGTTGCCCAGAACTGTGTAATTTTCTCTACTTTAAATGAATTATCGTTAACACGGTTTTTTAATGTTTATAAGAAAATAAGGGGAAACGTGCTTGATAAATATAATTTAAATGACTGAAACAAATATTAATAGTTTTACATTAGTGGGTTGGCTTTTGACTAAATCAAGTTTAGTCCATCTAAGTTGTCCAAATCTGCACGTCATGTTATAAACAAATACAGTAGCTAATATAAAACTAGGTATCATAAATAAGGATGCTTTATTAAGTTACATTAGACGGTATAGGGTACTTGATGATTAAAATAAAAATTATCTAATAAGCAATAAAACATTTGCTGTTACCTTTTGAGTTAGAATATAAATATGGAAGGAAGGTTTCACGTCAGAATCGATGGGATACGACTTCTGAGAATGGACCATAACAAATTTTAACATAATGGAAACATTTCGCCCACCTTTGTAACAGGGTTGATCAGAGCAATGAGATATTGCTAGAAGCACAGTAACTCAACTTGTCAACCCAAACGAGATGAAACATTACGCAATTGCCTGGCTTTACTGTGAATAAAATGTTGAATTTATGTCAAAACTTAATAGGGTCGGTTCCCACAAATCGAAATTCTTTGATAAAATGTAGATATATAATTCTAACTTGGCATTTCTTAAAATTTTGTACATACGCGACATGTTACACGATAAAAGATTGTTTTTATGCAAGCGTTTAGCTTTTACCACAGAACAAAATCTTTTAAAGGTGGATAAGTGCTAAAGATTTAAAATTGTCCGTTCTTGAAGTGTTGATGTGGAAAATAATACATTGTGAGATGTATTGATTTTGAACATTATATGAAAATACGAAAATATCCACAAAAGATTAAAGTATTACTGACGTTTAGTTTAGGAATTATAATTGGAATGGTCACCCATCCAAGCTACTGGACACGTAAAGCGCTGCTTAACCCCTGAGATTTTCTCTAATGACCCACTTCAAGGTTTTTTTCAGAGAAACCGTTAAATTTACGTAAAAGGTCATCAAGAACTGTAGTAAGTTTAAAATAATCTAAATATAAAATTCACCTATGACTTCTTTTTTCGAGACACCGTGTTCACACACACACACACACTTACACGCACGCGCTAGCTCCTCGTGTGTCTTGTAACGATTTCGTTACCCTTTGGCCTTACAAAAATACAAGAATTTAGAAAAAACAATTGACATTCGATTATTTCAGTAAAAATTATCTATTTCAATATTACTCGAACATGTTGATCGCTCTATTTAACATATTAGTCTACGGTCATGAAGGGGTGGCGTTTTATTTTCAATTATAATTCGAAGTTATAATAAAATTGGAATATTATTTAAAATTCGATTTATATTCTATTTTAGATTCAATAGAACGTATAAAAAATTTATAATCCTCATTTAAATACTAACTCTTGGCAGTTAATTTCATATTGTTCGATTAATGCATATAAATTCGATGAATCCCTTATTCTGAAGTTTGACTTTCGTATAGCTTCGGGTAAAGTAAGGTCTACTTTTTTGTAATGGCTTTATGATGAGATGCATATTTATAAATATGATAGGCTGCATTTCATTAATTTTAGATTATCCTCACCAAAATTTAAGTATGTGCTTGTAATTCAATCAGTAAAGAGTATCAGTAATTAATATCAGTCTGCATTTTATTGTAAAGCTAACTTGAATTTCCATTAATTTAATGGAACTTTCATAGAAGCGAGCGGATGAAGAGGTTGAAAGTCCTAGATTCTGACTTGAGCTGGCTCGAATCTACTATTGTGTTAATTGATGAGTTTCTATCTATTGGAATTATAAATCAATTAACAGAAAACAGCATTACAGAATAAACTGGGATGAGTCACAATTAAAAATTATTATACTTCATGTTATCTACGACCTTCTATTAGTTGCCATGTTAGATTTGGAAAATTGGAAATCTTTGTTAGGACATAAAATTTAGCGTTACATGTGCTAGATTTATGTTCGGTGTTAAGATTAAAAATTTAGTTTAACAATTAGCGTATTTATTTTATGGCAACTCAATCGCACAACAAAAAGTGAGATGCCAAGTCCTTCTGTTACTATCTTCTTTAAATGATTTACCATTTAGATTCAACAGGTTTGAGTTTAAGACAGGTTGTTACTCAAAACGGAGATGAGACACTACACTTTTATAATGGCTTTTATTTGATATCAAGCTTTGGCGGGTACTTTTCAAAATTAAGGGTTTAAGTTTTTTGGATAAAATAAAAGCTTTGGCTATCAAAACTTAAACAGCATTCATTAAAATTTTTTATCGGGTTTTCATTTCAGTTATCTAAAATTACATTTCATGTTATATATTGTAATTTCAATCAAGCAATAATTAGGCATTACATAGTTCATTATTGAATAACTGTTGTACTAGTTGGTTATTGGTATTCATTTATCTAGTAAGACCGACTGCTTTTCCTTGTTTTTTTAATTTTGTTCGAATAAACACTGCTGATTTATGAAAGTTAGTTTCCGTTAATTATGTAGAATCAGGACAACAATCAGTTATTCTGAAATTGGACGACGTTGACACAATAACTGTAGAAGATTCTGTAAAGTATACCTATTATTTGTTTGATTTTATTCAAAATTGTTCTTTTATTAAGGGAGTTTATTCCAAACTATGTATTGCAATGATTCTTACACGAGTAATAATATTTATTTAGAGAAAATTCCTTTATAACACCCTAAGTGTGCATCTTTCTACTTCAATGCAATTTAAACCTATTTTTGAATTTAGCAATCCCAGAATCTATGACGAAAAATGTATGTTCCGATGTCTTGTTAATATTTTCCGATCTAATAATCACAGTAACCGAAATAATTAATTTGTTAGTTTTAAAATTCTCAAATAAATATACTTATATAAATACAATCATATCTAGAAGCAATACACAAGTAAGCGACTAAAAGAGGGAGAATATAGTATTGGATTCCGCAAGCAGTCACGTCCCAACCTTCATGCTGATACGTTGCTAATTCCTCTTCCATACATTAAAATATGATTGCCATCAATATATTAACTTTAACGCCCAAGTTTAATTAATGAATATGAATTACTAACAATTAAATTTTATTTAAATTATGAAATACTGTAAGAAGGGGAATTAGTAGCATATCAGCTGAAGACTAACATATTTTGGACAATTGGGCTATGTTAATTAATTATTTATTTTTGTTACAGGTGTCAGTTTTGTGGTCCCTTAATTTTGTGGGTGAATGTTGGTCGAAATGCAAGCATTGTGACAAGTAGAGGTTTGGTTGTTCTATTATTACATATTTTACCAGCAAATATATTGTGACACGTTTAGGCGAGTTCTGGAAATAATATTTAACATTTGTGTCAATTTCTTCAAGGTTGTAGTAACCTGCTGAATTTGTTCTTGCTTGAACATCTATTCAGCACCTTGTTTGTTTATGATTAATATTTTATAATTAATATTGAAAAGACCTTGTCATAATTATTTTAGTTGATTGAATTTGCATGGAAAATTTGAATCAATTTAATTATAAAAGTTATCTTCCATAATCATAAACGCTAAACCGAGTCACGAGTTATTAGTTATATTTCTATTTAACTAAGCTCTAACTTGTCGCATGTAAGCCCCAGTGATTCTTTAAGGGATATCTATTTGCAATTCAGTAAACTCGGGAGAGAAATTTCTAAATTGCATTTTAATTTTTTAATTCAACTTGCGGCTTAGAAATTCTTAATACATTTAGTTAATATTTGTTGCTGTTTAATAATCCAAATATTACATTCTTCTATTTTGTTGAGTTATTTTGTTGTTTGAATTCCAATTTCATAAAGAGTTCGACTTTGCAGGCTTCACCTGTAACAAGATTTAACTTTTCATATTACTCAAGTAATTCGATCAGGTAAACCTCAATTTTGAGCACTTCTCAAGTTAATGCTTGTCCTACCTTTAGTTTGTTCTAATTACTTGGTTCAAATATTTTACAGCTGACTTCGTAGCCTGCTGTAACAACACCTTTCCATTTACATTCAACTGGTGGACGGGATCTAATTACTGCTAACTATTAAGTACAAAACATTTGAAGCTTTGGCGGTTGCTGCTATGTAAAACACAATTAATTCATTTTAAAATTCGTTATTAACTTCAGTAAATTTGTATTTCAAATTCTAAGAAAAATTAAATTGTTACCGTTTTGTGCTTCTATTATTTCTCATACAATAACTATTAGCTTAACCTTAATTCCGTTGAAAGCAACAAACTACTAATCACTAGTAAGCAGATTACTCTGTTAATTACTTAACAATAGTTATTGAACACCTTATGCTTCCATACACCATAATTTGCTGCTCA
This sequence comes from Phrixothrix hirtus, assembly GCA_024586415.1. NCBI lineage: Eukaryota > Metazoa > Arthropoda > Insecta > Coleoptera > Phengodidae > Phrixothrix > Phrixothrix hirtus. Next base: position 7,314 of record JAHWXV010477257.1, on the reverse strand, counting down.
TCTTGAAACCTTATGGGATAACTGAGCTATCGGAGAACCTTCCAAGTGACTACTGCTATACGAACGAAGGTTACCTATTAAAACATTTAACATCCCAATTTATTAGAAATTGACTTATCGTATTAAATGAAATATTATAGTACAAGAAAGACCAATTGTAAGCACTGGAAATTATATCAACTATTGGGTATCACTTATTGATATTAAGTTTACTATTAAACACATTATGCAATCCTGTTATTCGAGTTATCATTATTTGTTTGTTGAGCAAGGCAACTAAAATAGCTAAGTAGCGTGTCCCAATTCGTTGTCTGTCTCTGTTTGCTTATAAGTGCCTGTCTGTGTCTGCGTGTGGGTGTGCGTGTGCGTGTTTACGTGAGTTCGTATGTGTATGACTGTAAGCACGATATGTCAAAAGCAAAAAGTTGTAGATTAACAAAATTTCATATTTCAGTTTATGTCTATCCGTGTACGCGACTTCAAAAATTTGACCAAAATCTGATAACCCGAAGTTCCACTTTAATGTTCTCATTTCTTGTTCTTTGCGATTTTCTAAAAATTGGTTCCAATGATTTTTTAAAATTTGCTAGATTTGTTAGACATTTCATATCTTCTCGTACAGGCTGAAAAGTTTTTGAAAATGTTTTCTATAAATCGGGTAATCGGAAGTAACTTTTCGGTTAACTATAAATAAAAGAACTATAAAACTAAAAGTTCTAGCTAAATGGAAATTTACATTTGCGCTCACAACTACCCTTGGATGCATTAATTGCGAACAATATATCTCAAACACCACACACCATATAAAAGAGAAATTTTGCATTTAAGTTGCTTACCTTCCATATAAGAGACGCTAAAAATTTAGATAAACTCCAATGATCGAAAGTGTTACTTTATTATGGCGATTTTTAAATTTTTTGGGATTTTCTCGAAAAGGGCTACAACCATGTTTTAAAATTTGCTGCGGTTCGTTTGTCTTTGATGTTATTTTATTTGAACTTAACGATTTTTTTTTGGTAACCTGTACCTAGCTTTGCCACTGTATTATTTGAAATCAAGCTATTTGAACGTATTAGTGTATAGTGAAGTTTTGGTACCTTTGCTTTAATTTTTGGTTGTTTTGTAAGATGTAATATACGAATTAGCATATTTTAAATTTATTTTTCATACACAATGAGTGCCAGAAAATAATTTTGCGCACTTGTAGGACATTTAATGAAATAAACCTTCACTTATCCCCTATGACGGAAAAAAAATCAGGAGAATTGTTATTAACTTTAGAAATTACGGACAAGTCCACAAACCAATCGTATTGTCTAAAGCAGTCACAAGAGACGAAGTAAGAGAAGTTAGTATTTTGGGCTATTTACAGGGGAACACGCAAGCATCAATTCGATCTGCAGAGCGTGATCTTGGCTGCTGGCGTAATTTTATTGAGAGAATATTGAAAAATCATAAATGGCATGATTTCAAATTGCATTCCATCCAAGCATTAAATATTTGTGATCCTGGTAATCGAGTCGAATACTGTGAAATGATGGTTATCAAACTACAAGAGGATCCAGATTTCTTAGAAAAATAATTTGGTCCGATGAATCAAAATTTTGCCGTGAAGATAGTTTTATCATTATAATTCACACAATTGACCCAGAGATAATCCTCATGCAATAACGGAGAGAAGTTTCCGTGAAAAATTAAACTTAATATATTTGCAATGCTAGTGTGTGATAGGTGTTTTTATTTCATTTATGTTGTAAATTTAACTAGTATAAGATATCTGGATATTTTAAGAAACCAAGTCCAAGAATTTTTAGATAATTTACCATTGTCGCAGTTAATGGTATGTTGATTTCAATTAAATGGTGCCCCAGCTCATTGTAATGTTGCTGTTAGCCAAGAACTAACTAATATGTTTGATGATATGTGGATTCGTCGCCTTGGTCATTGGTCGTAGTCGGAAAGGTCACCCGACCTAACACCTATGGGGAAAAATTAAAGCGGATGTATACCATACTCCAGCCCAAACTAAAGAAGATTTACAAACCCGTGTTGTGAATTCTTTTAATAATTTGAATCCCCAAGAGACAAGAAAGGCTACAATTTAAAGCGTTCGATCAAGAATTTATAAATGTTTGGAGGACTATGTCTCTTATTTTGAAAACTTGTAATTAACGTAATAAATTTTTAATTCACTTCCATTACATTTTTGTAACAAATCGTAACATACTAGGGTGGAAGCCGTAGGAACTTCGGCATTTTACGAAAAAGCACACAACTCTAAAAATATTGAAGTTTCGTATAATAACATCGATATGAACGAAAGCTCATTAAATTCCATATCATTGGCGTGATAAAAAATTAATTGTTCCGTTTAAAAATATGAAATCCGTAGCTATTTCCGATAGTTTCAGAAGTGTGACCATCTTGAAAATATTTTCACCTGAAAATTTAGACGACTCTTGGTAATTGTGCAAGGTTTGACTTTACTATTTATTTTAGTTCTCTGTATATTTGTAACTGCAATTTGTTTATTGTAATCCAAAGCCAACTTCCGTAAAAAATATGTGAAATTTCTTGACAACAAGAGGAATGGCAAATAACTAAAAAACTATCGCATTTAGGTATAGTGATACCTTATATGGATTTAAATAGAATTTAATTCTACGTCGAACACGTTAACAAAAACATACAAGTCCGATTTAAATAATTAACTTTTTGGCAATTTTCGAATAGTTGCAAAGGAGCCTCATTATCTTTCCCCTGCAGCGGATTTTTAAAAGTTAGTTGTGCAATGGTATACCTTAGTATAATTTGGTTTTTCGTTAAAAGATTCATAATTGTATCGCTTTCCTGTTTAGAGTAATTCGATATTATTGAAGCCTGTATTTTGGTCTATGAGAAACTAAATAATTCTTTTTCTCGAAAACTAAAAAGTTATGTAAATACTTTTTAGATAAAAGTTACATTAAATTTGATGTAAATTTATAATCTGAAATAAAAGTGTAGATATTCCATTAAAAATAATGAAGTTAGCGTCAATTTCCGATATTACCTGAAGTGCCGCCATCTTGTAAATATTTATAATAGTTAGAACAGGTAACGCAAGATAATTTACTAAAGTTTGACTTTGATCCAACTATTCGTTTTCTGGATACTTTTAACCTGCCATGACAGTGGGACACCATGTATACGAAAGACAAAATCGTATGTTGTCCCACATCAGATTCTTATTAGTGTTTTTAAATTACCGCCGTTTCACCAGACATTTGAATATTAATACAAAATTAATCTTGCATTGTAACATAGCTTTTCCTTATTACATGTTAGGAACCTGATGATGTCAAACAAAATTTAAGTTGTATAATGCGAAGAAGGACACATCATTCACTGTTGTATGTACTGTAATTATTGTTGTATTTTACCATATCCTATACCCAGCCGAAATTGCATTGCATTTAGTACAGTAGTTCTTAGAAACCAATATAAAAATTGACGTTTTACATTAATGGTCAAAATTAAATCATTTAAAATGTAATTTCATACATCTAAAACTCGGCAGTATAGAATTTTAAGTATTGAATACGTAATGGAGAATAGAGTTCGATATTACGCACTGGTTTTGAATCAAATTCGCATTGCTGTTTATTTATTTATTGCCAAAATAGTCGGTTAAAGGTAATAAATATGATAGCATTCAATAATTTGTTTACAAAGTAATGTATTTTTATAAACGAATGGTTTTTAAATGTATAATAGCTAATAGCAATTAAAAGCGATAATGCTGACACTAACATGTTAACCTTTTCTTGGAGCATGTAATTGAGTGTGAAGTTTCCACTTAAGTTATTAAGCATCTATTAAAACTTTGAAATACAATTAGGTATCATATTTAACACAAACGGTTTTACCTGTGACATGTTAGTGGCTAAGTGGTCGGAGAACTCACTTTGTTGTCTTTATGCTCACTACGGTAACATTATTAAACGATTTCATATACTAGGTAAATTAATTATAACGTACTTACTAAGCACTCTCTAGATCAATGCACGTAGGTTGAGATATTTATAACTGTTTAAACTTTCCGCAAGGGTTGACTAATTAGATTGTAAATTATATTAAGGGAATATATAGGTTGAGGATTCGATCATCAACTTTTACATTAATGCCTATACTTACAACACAATGGACATATGAAAAAGTTTTAAAATGTATTTAAGGTAGAACAGCAAACTAAGGATATATCGTTATATTTTACGATTATTAAACTTAAAAGCTCAGATTCTAAGAGGTGTTAATGTGAATTAAAACAAAAATTTGTTCTAAGCAGGTACATATGTCATGACAAGACATAAGTCCACATGAATTGTTGGAAAAATTTATACTAAGAGTAAATTTTCGTCCTACCTGCATAATTAGGTACATTTCCACAATACCCTTTAATTGATCATACACTTTATTGTGTTAAATTCTTGGGTAGATGAATTTCTATTTAAATTAGATTTTTGTAGCGCGACACTAAAAACGCAATATCTTTATACTTGTATAAATAAGTTATGATATAATCCAATGCAATATAACGATAATAGTTTGCTCATAAGTAATAAAATACGTGTACTTCGTGATAATGTTTGCAAATGATAACATAATTTGTTGTTATGTAACAATAAAACACTAGATTTGATTTGTTTTAATATAAACTCTGTAAAGGTTCTAAGACGATTGGATGCATATTTAGATAAATACGAGCGTTGCCTATAAACAGACGTAGCTTCGATGTACTTATTATTTAAACATTTATTGCTTAACACAAAATTATTATCAACAAAATTTCAACTTAAGCAATATTTCCTAAACTTTAAATTAAGTATGTTTTCTATATCTAAGATCACCTACACAATTAATAATTACTAGTAAACCCTTAGTGAAATTTGTACAGCAATATTGACGCTATAATACAATTAGGGTTCTATAAAACTAATCTACAAAAGTTATTCAAGTTAATTGATGAAAAATCATGCAAGAACTATGCTGAACAATAAATCGGATAAACCAAATAATATATTTAAAAATACAACAAAAATTTCAGATGTAAAAATAGAAAACTTAGTACTACTGCATTTACTAAATATATTTGGTATAGATGTTACTATTAAATTATATTGTAGGTATTCTTGCTGTAGTTTAGGATTATGAGCTGGTGATGTGTTAATTTTAGAACTGTCGGGGGTATTCTTTTCTGAAGCATTCTAATAAGAATCAAATCCAGATATATAGGTCCTCTGACAGTTTTTAAATCGATAAAGTTGGCGTGCACCTACTTAATATTGGACATTTTGTGCAGCGAAGATACATTTTTACACGTCTTTTCCCCAGTGCTCCAATTTTTACATTTCGCGCCTTTGGTAGAGGTTTGTCTAGCTTCTTGAACATTTATATTATGGTAGCTTCTAATTTGGGTTGACTAGATGCCACTAAGCAATTTTATTGTAAGTATTCATCCTGAAGTTCAAGATTATACGATAAATGGTGTTTTGTTGATTTTGAAACTTTCAGAAGTATTCTATACTGAAGATTTCTAATAAAAATGGCACCTAGGTATATAGATCCTCTGGCAGTTTTTAAATCGACAAAGTTGGACATGCATGTCCACAGAACATAATATTTTAACGAATTTTCCTATATATTATTTGAACATCTATTTGACTTGCTTGCTACTTTAAAATATTGATTTTAATTAAATATTTCTGATTATTATAATGCATATGGACTTTTGACACTTAATTTTAAGTGTGCAATTTTCAACATTTTAATTATCTATTCTATTAATAGTTACTTTCTAATATACTTGAAAATGACTAAGTATTGTTCGACAAACTAGCAGAAAATGATGAAATAAATTTTATATGGATAAGATTGTGTAAATTAATTTTATTTTCTATTTCTATTTTCCATTTTTATTTATATTCTAAGGCATTTAGTTTTTAAAATGATGTTTTTGGTTCTATGTAAATCAATTTTATCACGTTATTCCTTAAATATGAATATAGAGGTTATAACCTCTTTCTTAAAATTTTAAATTAACGGTTTCATTTATGTATATATTTTAAATTAATAATAAAATTGTGATTTAATAGTTAAACATTACGAAAATTTTTGTGTGATTAAGCATTAATATTTTCCTTTATTAAATACATTACCTTTGCTGTATTGTTTTACAGATTTAATTTTATTAGTTTTACAATTTAACAGCTAATTTTTATAACTACTAAATGCAATTTAACGGTATCACGAAACGTAGTTAGAATCATAACTTCTCTATATAATGAAACACTTTGATATTGGTCAGTCTTATCACAAATTACTGGTTTACAATGCCGAAGACAGAAATTAAATTCTATAGATCTCCAATGTGATCCTAAGAAATCACATCTACTTCTACATTTTAATTTATACCATTAACAATTACTAATAAGCTGTTAGTATAAGTTATATAGCAAGATTGACTCAATGATGTCAGGATCCTGTTTATTATTGCAAAGCATGTGTTTATAAAAGAATATGCTATTACTAAAAATTGTTGTCTAATTGAAAGCAATAATGTGCTTCCTTATGTCAACTGTTATCTGAGTATATGGTATAATCCCTCCTTCTTTAAGATTGAGCTCCTCCAGAAATATGTTCCTTCCTATTTACTGGGTATCCATATCGACGTCTTTCCTTTCAATAAATTTCCGTAAAAAACAGGGTTAAAATTTCATTTGTCTGAATTAATAGAAAACCTTTGGGATTGGTTAAGCCTTTAAATAGGTACACGTGGTTGTTTCTATAACTAATTGTGTGCAATTACAGTTTTCGAAGCTGCTCTGCGAGAGTTCTCCCCCTGACTCTAATTTACCAGCTATTGCTGGTTTCTCTGAAATAATACTAGCTTTAATATATTGATTTTAATAAACGTTTATGTATCTATTATTATTGGTCCGTAGATTTCATTAAAATTTTGTAGAGGTCGTATTGTAGTATAATAGTAAAACGATTAATATTCCAACAAGCTCGTATCTAGTAGTTTTCAAGATACCAAATAACAAATGAACAATTGTTACCAACTTTGCTGCTAAATTTATAACAAACGCATTCGATAACAGTATCTAGAATTAAGTAATTTTGAACATGGACTAATTATTGGTATGCGAGGGGCTGTATCTTCATTGCAACAAATGAAGGTATTTTTCTAAATTAAAATATTTAATCCTGAAGTGCGCACACCGCGGTCACAAATAGCTTATACACGCAACGTCATTTAAATCAAGATTTAGC